>CM067376.1:43396693-43594709 GCA_034510155.1 Eucriotettix oculatus | reverse complement strand
TAACAAGAAATAATTGATTTTCTTAACAAATTAATATTCTTAATTACATTAATCTGTTAATAAATATGTGCAAAATCTGACTATAATTTATAAATATTAATCTCACCACACTACAAATAAATGGAACTTATATAAATTAATAATTTTTATAATCGATGAGTTAAATCAGCCTCTTTGTTAGTTTTTTAAATATAAATATTCAACATTACAACGTTTCGTATCTCATTTGAGACTTCTTGAGGTAAAAATTTAGCTGTACATGGAAACTCACTCCACGAGTCCTTCATCCAAAATGTAGGGCACGAACTTTCCTGCATTACGGCCGAAGAAGTCATGGAGTGAGGTTCCATGTACGGCTAAATTCTTACGTGAAGTCTCAAATGAGAGACGAAACGTTATAATGTTTAATATTTAAATTTAAAAAGAACTGACAAAGAGACTGATTTAACTCATTTATTATTGATTTAATTGTCAAATAAATTGTTTAATTTATTAATGGAACATGATGCTATATTTGCCATGATGAGCTTAGTTGTAATATTAAGATTGTTTTCCCAAATCGAGAAATTCAGAAAGAAGGATGAAAGTGGTTTTCGAGCCTGTCTTTTTTAATAAGGGATTGCTTGAGAGAGGAAAAATTACTGAATATTTTTACTTTTGTATATTATAATTTACTGACAGTTGGCAACACTTCTAATTTACTGCAAACAAGAAACATTGCTTGAAGGCAGATTCGTCTGCAATCTCAGAAGGAACGGATTGCTACGGCGAGGAGATATTTGATAAAGAGTTCAGAGTTTATATGAAAATAGGTCGCCAGAGAGAACTGCTAAGGCGTAGAGGGCCGTTAAATAAAAGAATCTTCTTGAAAATAAGCAAAAGGATGCGGCTATTGACCTCAGTAGTACAACCATAAACCAGTTTTCATACAGGCACCAGAGAGAAAGAAGGGTGGGAGAAAGGCGAGGGAGAGAAAAGGAGACTATGCGAGTTACAGAGAATTAGTAGTAGTATATGAGAGAAACTAAACAGAAAATTTTTCACACATTTCTCGACACCAGAGTCAACAGATGACGGCAAAATTATCATATTTAAGAGGAATAACCACCGAGAGAACAAATATGGATAATATATCAATTAAAAACAAATAGGTCATAATAAACTACAAATTGTTTACACAGATTCGATAAAGATATCAAACGTTTCGCCTTACATCATCAGGCATTAATAAATTGGTGTTCGTTAAGTAAAAAATCCTACATTACATTATGTATAATTTCTGTTTAAACATTTAATAATGTTGCCACTAACATTTATAACCTTTAAAAAATATCAGATAATTTTCAGCTTAATTCTGGAGAACGTGAGTCACGCGTTGCAGAACCTTGAAATCTGACAGTTTTTGCGAAATCGGAATGGAACTATTTTCACAAATAAAATGAATGTTTATCGATTACTTTATGAATGACAAATCATATCAGTCTAAGTTTATTTACATTTAATTTGGTCCAAAGATGATAAAATTTTCCCTAGATACAGTTTTATGAGCATTAGAAACATTTCAAAGAACTCGAATTCTTAAATTGTCCTTATTATGTGCAAACCTTTCTTTAGTGAAGTTCAGTTTTGCAAGGTTTGACCAAATGCGACCTACCAGTTGTCTTATTTGAAAATTATAGAAGCTATTTTTGTTTCAGTGAAGTGACTCTTTAAACTGTGATAATCTTTAGGTTCAGTTTTGCAAGGTTTGACCAAATACGACCTACCAGTCGTCTTATTTGAAAATTATAGAAGATATTTTTTGTTTCAGGCCTGAGTTTTCCAAAAATAAAGACTACTTGAATAATGACAAAAGTAAATCAGTGAATATTCACAAGACACGTGACCTTTTGGTTAGCAAGCTATCTCCACTGCGAGGTCACGCGGAAATAAACGTGGTGTTGTGGCTACAAACTACTGCAAGAGCCGCGTTCTTGTCAGGAATTCGGGAAACTTCTCTCAGAAAGACAGGATTTCTGCTGCTGGGCTTGTAACAACCCCTCGTATTCCACGTTGAGTTAAGTTTCGGTGATGTTGGCCCGGTCTAGCTCTTGACGCAACGAGGTCTTCCCTGTGACGCCTTTAATAACTCCACCGACTTTTGCGTGTTACTATAAAAATTAATTACCATCTAAGTCAATTGCAATTAGGCTAAAGGGGAATACTAATCGCCAAACGAAAGAGTCACGACCTGGCCCCTCCCCGCCACTAACAAGCCACGCCCATTACTAACTGTAGCGTCACAAATGTTAAAAGCGTCATTTGCTGCGAATACTTTACTTGTAGTTATTAAAATATTTGTAATTAAAAGATTTTAACTTTAATTATTTATCATTTTGCAAAATGTTTTCCCTCATTCTATACAAGTTTCAAATCAAAGATGGAAGACTTTCCCGGTGTAGCTGTTGGAAGAATAGTTCTCGGGTTTCCACTCGGGTAACGCAGTTCTTCAGCCGCGACGTTTCGACGATCGTCATCTCCGCCTGGAAATGACGACAGTGATGACGGTCGTCGAAACGTCGCGGCTGAAGAACTGTATTACCCAAGTGGAAACCTGAGAAATATTCTTCCAAGTTTCAAATCAATTAAGCTGTTGCTGTTGTAGTAATCAGTCCTGAGACTGGTTTGATGCAACTTTTCATACTAATGTATTCTGCGCAAGACTTTTAATTTGTACATAGCTACCACATCCAACGTCCTCCATAATCTGCCCAGCGTATTTCATCCTTGGCCTCTTTCTTCTGTTATTACCCCCCACACTTCTCTCTAATAGTAATTTTACAAGACCCTCGTGTCTCAAAACATGACCTATTAATCTATCCTTTGGAACAAACCACATGTAGTGGATATTAGATATTAAGTAGTTATTAAGACGGATATGTACTAGAGTTAAGATATTAGTTGTTAAGGGACACGAGGACTGATATTTCGGCCAAATTCTGGAAAAAAATAAATTTTCTATTTTTTTCGTATGCCTATAAGCTTTATAGATAATATAACAAAACTTATAATTCGATTTCGTCATTTTTTAAGGCTCACGAGCAATTTAAAAGGATTTAATTCTAAACTAATAAAATATTACTTTCTTCAGAAAAATGTGTTTTTCTCGGCTTCATGATTTCTGCTACTAAAAACCTTCTATGCGTCACAAAGATATTGTCTCCACTCTTTTTGTACATAATCTACTCATTTAAATACAGGTATTAATTTTCTATTTGATCAAGTAGTTTAGGTGAAACAAATTTTCAAAGTGCTGAAAAGTGCCAATTTTTAAGTAATCGTATGAATCTCTTAGTGAAAAAATTATTTTCTCCCCACAGTTTTATTCAATTTCAAAAATAATACTGACAGTTGATAACAATGGTCAGCTCTACATATAAATGTAAAAAAGGCTAAAATATATTCAAGTGCATAACGCAAAAAACATTTTTAAAACTGCCAAATTTTAAAAATATCTCAACAAAGAAAAAGTTTACAGAAGCAAATTTTTGTACATTGTTACATATGTGTGTTGTTACACACACAATTAAAGTTTCAGCGCAGTTGTTTTTCATTCACAGGAATTTTTAAATTTCAGTCCCCGTGTACCTTAAGTAGTTATTAAAATGGATTGAGTTTTAAGTATCCGGCTGATCGAAAGGAATAGACATTGATCCATTTTACTCGGGAATGGGCAAAACAACGTGAGAACATGGGCCTGAGGTTTTTAGTGTGGATTATTCCAGTACAGAGAAGAGCGAAATCGTTTTTATACATGGAAGCGAGTATTGACCAAACTCGAGGGCATTTGGGGGTGTGTTCTTCCCAAAATTAGAAATTGTGCTTGGTGGTCAAGTAGATGTTGTGATGCCCGGTCTTCAGCTACCTGAACGGCAATGATCCCTCAACTTTAACAGCTTGGAAAATTTTTTTTCGACAAAATATTTAATTCAAATGAATTAATAACCATTTTCATAGTTTACTAAACATGTGTACATTACAGTTTAGGTATTTATTGTGCGGTGCTTTGACAACATTTTTTTAGGAAAAAAAGCAGGTCTCCATTCGGCATTACCTATAATAATTCCGTGCCGTAACCATGATAAAATCAAATGCAAAAAACGAAAGATTGTTTCGAGAGCACAAACAGGACAATGCTGAAGATTACGTTAACTAGCTGGGTTCCCGGCGTTGCCCGTGTATTTATTTGTATTACCTCGGTACAGTTTGTTAATCCACAGTAAATTTTCTGGTCAACGAGCGATTAAACCGGCAACGAAAACGTAACATTTTTCAACTGCCAAAGTTTCACGCCCCCTACCATACTTGAGTTGACATAGTGCTAATTTAATCGTAACCGGCGTGGTGAATACAACACGCGCAATAATCTCAGACCAGTATATTTAATATTTTGTGTGAATCCTTTGAGTCGTTTCTTCCCCAACATCAGGCTGAAGTACAGCCTAAGTTGCATGTTGAATGTCATAAATGAACTCGGTGATTACCGTAATCCTGGAATCGAAACCAATCTCGATTGTTTTGGGTCATTTTTATGGAACGCACCCCCAACCCAATGAAACTAATTCACCCCGAAATGCAAATATTAGCCGTTTTTCAATATTTAAAATTTCCAGCATCCTCCACCCTCGCCCCTGATCCATTCCACAAGGGGCAAATACTTGAAATGCCAGGTTAATAGAAATATTGAGAGAGAAGACATTCACATTAATAACTCGATATGAAGAGAAGCAGGTTACGTTTGAAAAATCAATTATCTTATTCAAGATCAATTATCTGAAAGCTGTCAATACACTTTTTTTTACTGGAAACAGCTTACAGCTGCTTTATTGATAAAGTAGTAGATTACTAGGTCTTATTTGCCGGCGTATTTACCGTGTTCCTGAACAAACACTTCACTCTGAGTGTTGATCGTGTCTACCCGACACAATGGAGCCTGCTAACGCTAGGAATATTTGAGAAAAAGTTATCTGCTCTGAGAAAATATTGGCATTACGAATTTAAAGTCTTCAGTTATTATTTTTCGAATTACGAAACGACTATCCGATAAAAAAGAAGACAGTCTACAAGATGTGCAATATATTCGCAAATACTGCATGAATACAGTATTAAAACTTCTAAATTAAGAGATGAATGATAAAAACAGTTCTCATTCGTGTTGTAGATATATAAAATTAAATAACAGGGTGATAAAATAAAATAATAAACTCGCTAAACTTTGTCGATACGTCTCTTTGTAATTATTTCTCATTAAAGATTATATGCTTATAAGGTCGAAATTTTTATTATTAATTTCTAAGCTATAGAAAGAAAGATTATTAACAGAATATGTGTAGCGCAGTAGGACCCGTCCCTAATTTTATTCGAATTTTTGAATGATCTAAAGGTTTAGCAAGAACATTATGGCTCAGCGACAGGTGGGTAAGAAGTGGCTTTTCCCGGCGCCAGGCTGACGGACGGGGGACATTCCTCTCTGCGGATTTATAATATCCCTGTGTCATGGAAAATTTCCTGCGCTGGACGAAGGACTCATGAGGATTGGCGGAACAAAACTCACGTTTTACCTGGGAGAAGGGATATACGAGTTGAGCTGGGAGGCGAAAAGCCGAAAAATAGGCAGAGTGGTTCAAGGCGTTGAGAAGGCGAGGTGGAAGGGAGGAGAAAGCTGAGAGTGGAACGGATCTTGAAAGGGAGGAGGAAAGTGGAGAGTGCAACAAGAATTGAAAGTAATGTGTGAATTGTTGCCCTTTAGTGAGCAGATATTGAGAAAAAGAATGGCTAGAGAGAAGAAGGGGGAAAAACAGGGGTTTCCTCAATCACCGGCAGTACCAGGCTCATCCCACTTTACGCCGGCAGAAGGAAAATCTACAACTCAATCCGAAGGACGAGAGAAGTTCCGGTCACCTAGTAACCTACATCAAGGCTGGAGTTTAGATGAAACAGGTTCGTCAAGTCAACGAAATCTCTGCTGCACGTGGTTACCCCTTTGAGTAATTTACCCTGATATTAAAAATCTTCCACTTGAATTAATTTATTTATTTGTAATAGCGCGCAGGAACCCTTTTAAAGTGATTGTTTTTTTATAAATAAAATTATTATAATATATCCTAAAGCGCAAGTAATTTCATTAAATAATTAAAATAATAATACCCCGTAATCATTTACACAGAAAGTGAGTAATAAGAAGAATTGAAATCGAGATTTAAAAGTGGTATTTGAATTGTACAATGTAATTTCCTTGGAAATTAATTAATTAGGATCAGCAGGAAAATTTAGAAAGAATGAGAGCGAGTCTGTGTGTGAGAGAGATTGAGAGAGAGGGGGGGAGGTATTAAGTCAGTAATTTTGAAAAAACAGTAAGTAGGTAATAAAATAATAGCGTTTTGTAAAATTATTATTATAACATTTAATCTACGTAAGAGAAGACAATTTGAAATGCTGTGTAATTGCAACTAAAATTATGCTTACGATTTTTGTAAATATGTAAGTAAACATAAATTATCGCTAATAAATATTTCTGATTGGGGATCTTCTTAGTTGCAATTGATAATTAATTTTCTTTCAGGCTATCTTATTTTTATCTCTGATGCAATTTAATTTTTTTTAGGAATATAACGTTTCTCAATACCGTTATCAATAAGTTTATAATAATTGTGAATATCAAACAAAAAATTAACTGACTTTGCAATCTATATATTCAGTTATAATGAACTTCTCTCTGTCGCTGTTTTTCTGTTTACGATGCATAATCACTATTATAAGACTACGTTTTCTTACATTACTTGCAAGCCACCACTCAACCATTTCAACCACTCACGATGAAGAACATTTAATCAATGCCGTTGTGCGCGATACTAGTTGGAACCGTTATTCCCGCGACGTAGCCTATCAATGGCATGAACTCGGTGCTTAATTAACCCAAAACAGGTTCCGGATGAACTAAAAATAAGCGATGAGTCCGCTAAGGAAAGGTGGACGGAACTTTGCTTTAGTCTCGTTCAGACACAAGAAGAAATGTAATCTATGAAACGTCGTGATGCAGGTTTTCTAGGAAATAAGAATTTTAATCTATAAGTGAAGTAGTAGACTTACTACTATAGCGTACGGAAGAAAAATAGCCTGTGGGAGTTTGTCTTCCAGGAATTTCCCCCCCTGAGTGACTGCGGGGCTCACCTGACTATGTCGGGAATGCCTCGTACTCTCTTTTTTTTATCGGATTTCTCACATGCCGAGACACCTTCACCTATTTTTGGAGGTATATGTACTGGGGTCGAAAACCTTGGGCATATGGCAAGAGTTGTCCTCTTATCCCATTGGATCAGTCGGCCAACTGCCTCCTAAAACTGCTGGAGACACGGAGAAGGGAATGCTGCGACCCCACAGCAACCTCGTCTCCCGTCATTCGGAAGGGCGTTAGAATAGTACCCAATGCCCGACCTACCTGATGCAGGTTTTCTAGGTTTTCCCTGCATCTCCTTAGGTGAAACATTGGGTAGGATCCTTCAACCCTAGTCAACCCTTGGCTACCTTGCTCTACCGTCCGCAACCCCCCTTTTCAATTCCCTTCCTATTCTATTAAAGGGGAGTTGCCTGTTTCAGGATCACCCTCATGTAGCCTGTTAAACCAAAAAAAATGACTAGGGTATAACATTACGTCAATTTTTTCAAAGTTGTCACAAGCCGAGACACCTTCACCTATTTTAGAAGGCGCATGTACTGAGGTCTAAGACCTTGGGCATACGGTAAAAGTTGTTCACCGATCCCATTAGATCAGTCAGCTAACTGCCTCCTGAAACTGGTGGAGACATGGAGAAGGGGATGCTGCGACCCCTCAGCAACCTCATCTCCCGTCATTCGGAAGGGCGTGAGAATTGTACCAAATGCCCGACCTACCTGGTGCAGGTTTCCTAGGGTTTTTCCTGTATCTCTTTAGGTGAAACACCGAGTAGCCCGGGGTCCCTAGTCAACCCTTGGCTGCCTTGCTATATCTTCCACATCCTCCCTTTTCAATTCCCTTCTTATGCTATTAAAGGGCAGTTGCCTGTTTCAGGATGACCCTCATTAAGCCACCAAATAGTCAACAACATATTATGAAAAACGGAGCGATACCTGTGCGAGCTTTCTCTCGTAGGCATTTCTCCAGAGCGACAACGGAGCTTACCTTCGGGGATGGGGATGCCTCATTATCCCTCTAATTTAATGTCGAGGAACCTTCATCTATTTTGAAAGGTGTATATACTGGGGTCGAAGACCTTGGGCACAACGGGAAGAGTTGTCCGCTGATCCCTTTGGATAAAACTCGTTGAGACACGGAGAAGCGAATGATGCGGCACCACAACAAACTCATCTCCCGTTATTCGGCAGGAGCGTGAGAATAGTATGCAATAACCCGACCTACCTGATGCAGGTTTTCCAGATGGCCCTAGTCAACCCCTCGCAACCTTGCTCTACCTTTCACATCCCCCTGTTGAATTCCCTTCGTATGCTACTAAAGAGGAGTTTCCTGTTTCACGATCACCCTCATGTAGCGTGTTATCCATAAAACCAATCCCCAACAACCGAAAGACTGTTCTTATTGAATACTTACAAAAGTTGTGTAATGAGGTACATTTTTTGTAATTTAATGTGGGAATTGTTGATATTTATATAACTTGTTTTTTAAGAACTAATGTTAATATCTTTAAGGAGAGATAGTGAGTTGATTATTGAGGGAAGATCATTGGCTTGTTTCTGTTATTGAGAGTAACCCCTGTTTGGAGAGAAAATACGTATATTAATTAAACATATTGTTTGGAATTATTACTTTTTATGACATTATAAAGAACACATTCTTAGGTCCTCACAAATTACTAGATATAGTAGATAAGTGATATTTACTGGCAACATTAAGCGAAAGATGGAGCAGCTCTGAGAGAGAAATGAGTGACAATACAAAAAGAGGAGTATTACACATTTTGTTGGTACCTAAGGGTTAATATAAACACTAACTTAAAGTTCAAAATGTTCGTTACATAATTTGACGTCCAATAGTTACATTAAATATAATCACTATATACTAAACTGGATATGTCATTACAGTGGAGGACAAGAAATGACTGGTGTATGACAAGGAGATGCAACACAGAAGTGGCTACGAGGCAGTTTTAAATTGGAACAAAGGCTAAGTACAGTCATGTGTAAAGGACACATTCCGATCGCGCAACAGGGAACGAAAACTCGAATAAATAGTGCTGCCAACCTTGCGGCGACGCCACCAAACAGGGCGTGTCGAGTTCACTTTCGAAACGCCGCTCTAGCTTTCCATAACTCCGGGACACTTCAGCTTGGATCACACCTAACCGCACCGCTCCAATTACGGGCAATCACTTCGGGTGACAAGAAAATTACACTCGATATACGCAAGGTGTAAAAACATTGCAGCGATACCCTCGCCTTTGGTTACAAATGAACATCACCTTCAAACATATTTTTGGTTACTTACTAATAATATGCCCCGAAAAAAGCAAACTAGATGTAGGAGACTACAATTGTATATTTTAGTTTTTTCAAAGGGCGGAGGACAAATTAATAACAAAAAATTAGTATCGCTGCTGAAAAACTAACAACAAAATCTCTGTCACTTTCGTTTTAAATGTTGTTCTGAACGTCCTCCGCTTTTAATAGTATGAAGCTTGGCAGTTTGATATTGCTAAAGTCCTCCAGATCTACTCATTGAAAGGGTTATATGCTTGTAAAATAATTATAGAGATTTAATCGAGTGGTCAAACTTCGCACACATATTTTTACATACCCGAAGAAACACACCTCCTAGAACCAACATGGAAGGAATCATAATTAAGAAATATGCTAATGTGTACGCACAGAAAAGTCTGTGACGTCAACGCGCATTGAGACAGACATGATACGCGGAAATCTCTCTTTTATACTGAACCACGGCAGATTTCAAACTTGACTCCAGCAAAATTATATCCTGCAATCCAAACTTAAGGAAATATTAAATAATGATAGATTTAGATTTTAGATTTATTGTTGTTTCCATTAATCCTCGATTGAGGAAATAGGATACGTCATACATTAAAAATTAAAAATGAACAAAATAAAGTAAATAATTAAAGACAAATAAACTTAAAATAAATTAGTAAAAGAAAGTGTATATAGACAAAAGTCAATATAAACACAACACGGACACACACTGGGAAACACAAACAAGCACACACTGAGGAACACGCAATGGAGTTTTAACTACTTGGAGCTCTGCGACCAGGAAACTGTCCTTGCTCCAGGCAATACATGAAACAAACAAACAAAAGAGCAGAAAAAACTGAATAGAAATTTTAAGATATGTGATGTGCTATTTTATAAGGCAGCTCATTCAACACTTTTTGCAGGAACCTTGATTTAAATACTAGAAGGACGATTAAGAAAATCCTGTACCGAGTAAAACGCGCCATTTAAAAGAATAGTTTTACTCTGCTTCACGAAGCTTTTGTAGGTACTATTTTTAACCTCTGGCGGAAGGCTGTTGTATAAAATTATCCCGGTATTGTGAATACTTTTCTGGTGTAGAGCAAGGCGATGCTTGTCCGACCTTAGAGCTGAACGATTTCTAGTCGCGTATTCATGAAACTCGCCATTTGTTTGAAACAAATTAGTGTTTCGCTTTACAAACTTTAATATTTCATAAATATATACGCTTGGTAAAGTAAGTATTTGCAAACTTTTGAAGAAAGGTTTGCAACTCGATCTAGAATTCGTGCTAGAAAGTATTCTAATTGCACGCTTTTGCAACTTAAATATTTCATTACTCCTGGAGCAGTTTCCCCAATTAGAGATGCCATAGCTCATAATTGAATGAAAATACGCGAAATAAACCATTTTGACGTACTTTGTGTCAACGTGTAAAAAGATAGGTGGATATTAAAACTATCAGTACACTAATATGTGAGGATAGAAATTTGTACCCCATTTTAAGCACCTTGCACGCACTGAGGATTTCGGTATTTGACATAGTTAAAGTTGATATATATACAGGATTGTAGAAAGATAATGTTATGCATAATATGTGTAAAAAATACATTTAGTTAAATAAAAAACGTTCATCGTTTACGTTTTTACTGAGTGTCAAACACGTAGAGTTCTTCGGTCCAAGAGTCGCACTGAGTAGAAATATCGCTCAACTATTACATATATATTAAAGTTAATTAGTAAAACCTGAAAGTTTTTATATTAAATAAACAAAAAAGAATCTTCATACATTGTATATTTGTGCTTTAAGTTGTGGTGGTGTACAGTCCTAAGAATGGTGTGATGCTGCCCTCCAGACTAACCTATTTTGCGTAAGCCTTTTAATTTAAACATAAATACCACGTCCCACATCTTCCTTCATCTACTCACCGGATTCCATCCTTGGCCTACCTCTTCTGTTTTCACCTCACACACTTACCTCTAATGCTAATTTTAAAATATCCTCATGTCTTAAAACATGGCCTATTCATCTATCCCTTCTCTTGGTCAGTGTCCTCCACATGTTTTTCCCTTCCCATATTCTGTCTATAACTTTCTTGTTAGTGATTCTATCCACCCATCTGATTTTCAGCATTTTCCTATAGTACCTCATTTCAAAGACTTCTATTTTTTTCCTCTTTTTTGCGAAAGCCTTCCTTTCCTGCACCATCCGACTCCTTATGTCTACTATACTTCTACTTTCTCTAGTTATTATGCCGCCCAAAATATCCCTTCGTTATTTCAATGTTTTCCGTTACCTTGGTTTTCCCTCTATTAATCCTCATGTTCTATTCTTTCTCCAGGACCACGTTCATGCTATTTATAAGGTTATCATGTCTTTCTTTTGATTCCCCTATTAACTTCAATATCTTCGGACAAAGCGTAGGTTTTATTAGTTCTCCCTTGCAGTATGGATTTATTTTCCATTTTCACGTTTTAAGCGCTCTCTCATCGACCGTTATATGTATATTTTAAACAGCATAGTTGACACATATGCACCTTGTCTAGTACTTTATTGATTTCTGCTTTCTTTCTTGATCTTCGATTCTAATTACTGCAGATCTGTTTCTCTTGTCCCTACATCTTCCTAAAACCAAAACGATCTTCTCGTATCTTGCATTCTATTTGGTTTTTCCCACTTTCTTTAAATATTTTCGTCAATATTTTGCCAGACATAGGATACTAATATATTATCCTTGTCTGTTCGCAATCTTTCAGCCCCAGTCTTTGTTCGGTGACGGGTATTATTATGTTGTTACACTAAATTCTTCTGTTTAATTTTTGCGTTTCGTAGATATCGCAAACTATCTGAGAGCCTTGTTTCTCTTTCTTCGTCAAATGGTTTATCAACTCCTCTGGAATTTGATCTATTCCTGGTGCTTTACAATTGCTCAGATCCGTCAGCTCCCTATCAAACTCCGACCTTAAAATTTTGTCTCCTAATTCTTCATCATCCACCTCCTCTTCTTCTTCTATTACTGACCGATCTATATTTCCACCGTGATACAGCTATTCTAGATATTCCTTCCATCTTTCTGCCTTTTCTTCTTTATCCAGAATTGGCTTCCAATCCGTTCTCCTGATTTTCTTTCTAACATTTTCCTCTCTCCGAATGTTTCTTTGATTTTTTATATATTAGTGAAATAAAGCTTGCTTATTATTTTTTATTGAAAGTTTTAAAAAAGTGAGTACATTCATATATTTCCCTTACTTCCATTATGCCTCGACATCGAACATTGACGGGTATATTTATTCGCATACGCCTTATAGTATGCCAAATGTAAATTTTAATAGTTTAAAAATATAGAAAATTATTAGATTATTTTTAGACATACATTTAAATGCGTACTGAATGCCAATCCAAGAGTTTTAAAATTTTTTATTGTGGGCTGATGGATTTAAAATACAGGTTTTGTAGTAACGTTCAAAGTTAAAAATTAAATGAATTACGTTAAACTACAAGAATACTAGATGTAATAAAATAGATTTTTCATCAATTGCAAAGTGGTGGAATAATTTTTTTAGAATCTTAGGTTGTGCATATTTTTAATTTCAGTATTTATGCAAAGGTTGACAAAATAATTTCAAGCAATAATTCTTGATAATTTAGGTTGTGTGCATGTATATGCTTTGAATGTTGTGCATTTTATTTTCTATATAATAAAAAATGATGTATGATTGTATGTTTGTTTGTATGTCTGTAATTCTAATACAAATTGACGGATTGTTGTGACAAAATTTGGAATAGATATACTTAAAAACCCAAATAAGAACAATTCCAGGGTTGAAATCCTTAGAATAAACGAGGAAGGAGTAATATTTTTTAAAAAATACGCGTATGTCCCAACACTTAAAACGTTTATGAGGTCACGTAGCACTCACGAACTGAATATATGGAAATAAATATGACTACAAAGAGTCACTAATAATCTCACATTTTATGAAAAATACGAACGCGTGGAAAAATGGAGATAAACAGAACGAAAGGTTTTTATTAAAATGTAAGATTGTAAAATACGAATACATTGAAGTATGATAAACGATGTTAAAGATTTCTTAATACGTAATTTTTATACACATTTATTGGAACCACGGCAAATTTAAAACTATATATCAAAATATCGAAATATCAAAGGGTGATAAAAAACACATGTACGACTTTTTAATAATTATGATTAATAGATTTGTTGATATTTGCTAAGACAACTCACCAGTTGTTAAAACCAAATTTTTAGGTTAGAGGGAAGTAAACACAAATATTCTTGTATAATATATAACCTTAAAATATTTGTGTCATATAGTTAAAAATTTATATTTTGAACACCCATATAAATGTTTCAGTGACGTGTAATGCAAGTAATTATAGTTTATTGAAATTCTTTAAAAATACAGCCTATAATGATTTCTCAATATAACATTTGTAAGAAAATGCAAATATTTTGATACCGTTCTGTTAAAGAATCTACAAAATTTTAATACATGACCAATAAAATCTTTGTCTCATATTTAAGGAAAGAAGTTACATTTTACACAGCTCATCGGTGTGTAATACAAGTTCCATCACACGTGCCACAGGAGCTTCACACATGTTCTTTGGTTTACTTTTGATGGTATCTTAGAACTGTGAATGTAATACATAGTCCTCACATTTAGCTCATTACCAAAATTTTCTCTTTGCATTGTACGTTTAACTGACATACTTTACCTTTCCATAATTAATAATTGAATATTTTCGTTAAGTTAAATATATATTTAAAAATCACCATTTGACCAAGAGATAAGTATTGATATCTTGTTTTGGAGGGTAACAGGATAAATGAGGGTGATCTTGATGCAGACAACTCCCCTTTAATAGCATATGAAAGGAATTGAAAAGGGGTGATGTTGGAAGTGGAGGAACCCTCACACTAAAGGAATAATCTACAATTAATCGGGCAAATAAAACCAGTCACTAAATGCAAAGTATTTAAAAACGTCTTTAAGACTTTTATAGAGCCGTATATAAATTTAAATATACGGCACAATAGCGAGGACTCGTGAAGCAAACGATTACAGTCTCCAGGCTCGTGTAATTAAGATAATTAACTAATTAATGTACACAGGCATTACCATTAAGGTAATCAGGTTGTTGAGGTATTATAGGCAACTCGTTACTTGTCACTTCGCCAATTTCAAGAAAAGCGACCGATGACCTTTTGAACCTATTGTTTTTGAAAAGACTATAACTTAAAATGTTATTTCTGACTATTATAATGTGGATCCTTGTAAAACTAGGAACCAAGAACTACCGCTAATTGAAAGAAATAATCTTTAAAATCATACTACATTATTACCAATTTGGAGGACTTTGACAAAGAGGAGGGATAGATTAATAGGCCACGTTTTGAGACATGAGGATATTAACATTAGAGTATGGAATACGTTAAGCAAATTGTGGAGAATGCAGCATATGGTAGATATGTAAAAATGAAAAGGCTTGCACAGGATAGGGTAGCATGGAGAGTAGCATCAGACCAGTCTTAGGACTGATAAGCACAACAACAAAAAATAGTCTCCATTATAAATAAGAAATTGACTTAAATGTAGGAGGGGGGGACATTTTTTTTAAAAGAAGAATTATTATATAAATGTTTAACCCATTTACTATATAAATTTATCAATTTACAATGTACTACAATTTGATTGCATTGAAGTTACAAGCTGGCATTTTTTAAAGATTAGCAATATATATACAAAAATTATACGCACGAAATCTCTTATAAAATAAATACAAGAGCTCTACACTTATGGTCGTCTAAATGGGTCTGCTCGAAAAGCAGAATAACTAACACAAATCCTACTCGGAATTGGCAGTACCAAGAAATCGGAAAAAAGTTTACAAACAGCTTGCCTGGAACTTGTCCCCCTACCCATCTGGACATCCGCGTTGAACAATGAAGAGCATTTTGGTGACCCGGACTGGATCACACCTTCCTACAATTGTTTAAAAGTCCACGGCCAGGACAATCTCCAATTTCTCATTGCTCCGTCTTAAAGTTCAATCTTCATCTCCAACCATAATCTGCTTAATGTATCAATAATGATGTCCAAATCATCAACTCGACGTCCTTAATGTACCGAAATCCAATTTTCTTGGGTTTTAAATAATTTTTCCCCACTTCCTTATTTCATATTTCGTCGGTGGCGGGGCTCTCTCCTGTCCTCTCTGGGAGGAGCCCTTTGCACCACTCTATTGACGTTCTTGGGGAAAAACGCCATCCGATGCCTCTAAATCTCTCGAGATTCGGCGAAATAACCCAGGCGCTGCGCCATTGTGTCTGGGTTTTATTATCTCAGTCTGTAAGCAACAACTTCCTTCACGCCACATGACTTTGATTCCGTGCCGCCAAATTTATTATTATACAATGTTTTATTAAAATTGGTAGTTGTCAATTTAACTGAAAGATTAAATAAAGCATAAAGATTTATCGAATTTAGTTCTTATCACTCCATTAGAGATAAATTAAGGAATAAGGTCATAATCTTGGGACAATATTAAATTGAGGAGAAGAAAAGGACAACAGGAATTGGATATGATGATTTTTCCTGGGAAAATACAAAACCACTGCTTTGAAGTAGAAAATATAGTTAATGAGAATAATTTTAACCAATTCTTCTTTAAGATCTTAGCAGTGTTGTGTGAATCAGAAATGACATTCGTAATAATAAAACAGAAAACCTATATACGGCTGTTTATTTTTAAATTTCACTTTCACAAGTAAAATTAGTAAGAAGTTTTGTAAAAGAAAGTTCTACAATTATGGAAAAATAAATAGAAACAGAAAAGTTGACATTAAAGCAAAGAAGTATAAAGCTTAAAGATAATATTCAACCACAGTATTATATATTTACAAAAAGAGCTGTTAAATTTAGAAATTGAAGACTGATATGTTTACATAGATTTTATGATAGATAAGATCATGAATTGCTAATTTTGAAAGTTTTGAACCATGTTTTATATATTTATATAAAATTGAAACATAGAACCCACATGTAATCTATTCTAATGATATGTTTGTAGTATGCCTGATGAATTCTCAAAAGGGAGAGGAAACGTCGTATTTGGATTAATTAAATAGTAATAAAAATTTATTTCTGACTTACTATCCGTCTTTTTATTTATTTGACCTTACCTATTGTTCAGTTTCAATGTATCATACCGTACATTAATTTCCGTAATGCTAAATTTAATATACAAATGTATAAAATATATAAAAGATTCTGATGATATAATCTTCGATTTTTTTGCACGCAACGATCGAAATAATTTTTGGATTATAAATAAAGTTAATTTATATTATATTATTGTTTGGAGATTACAGAAATTAAGTATGATTTTTATTTGTTCCCCCCTAATGCTATTCAGTTTCTGCTACTTTGTTATTTGGTTGTTGATATAGTAAGCATATAAATGACAGTATATCCATTAGAAAATAAATAATGAAAGCACAGGAATCTTTAGTTACGTAGTTATGGTACACCGACATTAATGTCTGGGTCTGTGACAACAACAGTTATATAAAGTTGATTCCTCCTATAAGAAAGCATTACACTCATTTAAATCAAAAATTATCACAGAGATATCAGAATATTTAGTTATTTCTTTATTACAACAGAAATATTATAACCTGCTTTATTGGATGTGAAATTAATGTAGGAATACAAGGCTAATTATTGTCTAGATGAAAAGCAAGAACACTAAAAATCGAAAGACTAAATTAATTCCCCGGTTATCCAAATATACTTACGAAAAATCTTTTTGAGACGGAAGAAACATTCGATTAATTAATTTAAACTCTTATATGTAGACTGTACTATGGATAGAGAGATGTATAAATGTGCTGTTTGAAATTATCGCATTGTA
The DNA here is from genome assembly GCA_034510155.1 of Eucriotettix oculatus. Taxonomy (NCBI): domain Eukaryota; kingdom Metazoa; phylum Arthropoda; class Insecta; order Orthoptera; family Tetrigidae; genus Eucriotettix; species Eucriotettix oculatus. The sequence goes on along the minus strand of CM067376.1, from coordinate 43,577,266 downwards.
TTATCAGTGTTATAATTATATTAATCATTAAAATACAGTCAAATTTGTCAGCAAAGCATTTAATTACGATTTAGTTAGTATAATTATAATTAGGACGTTTCATCCATCATTGTGGACTTCATAAGTTAAATTTTTAAATAGAAATAAGCCATTACATAATGTGGATAATCTAGTGTCGTGGAATTCGTCTACTTTTGGCCGCAGTCGCCTCTGGACGAAGTCCACGACACTAAATTATCAACATTTTGTAATGGTTAATTTCTATTTAATAATTTAACTGATGGATTACACAAAAATGGACGAAACGGCGTAATTGTAATTATATTAAATAAATAGCAATTATAAAAATGGTTGTAATTCAATCATTATACGTATTGTAAGTTAACTATTGTTAATATTGTCTGAACTGTAAAATGAAATATATCACTTAAATAATACTTTTTGACGAACAACCGTTATTCTTCTTCTCGTGCAACGGAGAAATAAATTAATTCAATTAGTACACGAAGTTCATCCTTGGTCGCACTTAATTTTTACGTATAAAATATTTTTTATGACTATTGAAGGTAGTCGACTGTTTCCGTATATATGTAACTAGAAAGTCTTGCAAATAATCACTATTGATATGCACTGTAAAAATTATGTCATAATAAGGACATAAAGGTAGATCCACGCAAAAACCAGTAGTAAATCGCATTGTCCTCAAGAGGACTTAAGAAGTCATACCGTGGAAGTAGTATTAATTCCTGCCAATTTTCTACTTTAGTAGTAAAAAACGGGAATAATTTATTTACAGTGTGTATGAAAAATAAACTATCGTAACATTATCTTCTTTTTCTCATTTGTATATAGAAAGAAAAATACCGGAAGGAACTAATTAATTTTGAAACCTCTGCGAATCGCCCTAATATTGGCTGGGACAAAGCTGAATATATTGAATGTTGTATAAATCGTGTGTGGAGTCCTGCGATGGCGTTGGATATTTGAGGTCGGCGAGAATCAAGGCCAGTGAGCCTTGAACACAGGGACGCCTCGGACTTTTCGCGAAATTTTTCCATAAGGCTGGACTATTAGCCTCGATCCGTATCAGGTAATTAGAAACTCGTAGAGTTCCAAGTCCTCATTTTATCTGGTTGATAAGGGATTCTCTTATTTTTCAGATCTACAGTAGACTATTTTTTTGTCGGCATCAGCACGTAACTCACACTCGACAACGGATTCTTCAGCCTGACAGCAGATCGGTTGGAAAACTTGGATTTTGTAAAGCATTTATTTTGGCTTCTACAACCCTACTTTCAAATTCCCTTCCTGTACTATTAAAGAAGAGCTGCCATTAAGTGAATCGTCAGAATGTAACCTGTCATCCTGAAAAATTGAATAAACCTCAAGAACCAACTAAAACTTCCCAGGCTTTAAATTACAAACTATGAGGATAGGCCTTTTTTTCCTGTCGTAATCGCTTATTTATCTCGTTTTGAAATTTATCCACAATGGGAAGGTAATAGTGTCATAAATAAATTTGATCTATTCTGTTGCATGGGTAAAAAGGAAGAAGAACCTGGAATATAACGGTCGATACACAAAAATGAGGAAAAATTAACAAGAAAAATGAGAGAAATCAGGGAGAAGGAAAAGGGGGGCAGTTTTATTAAGTTACCTGTTTGTAAATTGTCCACATGATGAAGTGGGTAATCAACGGTGCCACTTTCAGTCACATTAATGTATTAGAAGTTTAGTTTAGTTTAAATTGGCGTAACTTTATTTTGTGTTGTCTCTGACGAACTGAGTGAAAGTCGCTGGTTGGAAGAGAAGAATTTCGATCTTTGGCTTGTCATCGAATGTAATTTACGTTAATAACAAATTTGTGTATCGTCTCCTCTTGAATATAACTCATGAAGAGAACCCTGAGATTGGAGTCGCACGCGGAAGGGATGCTATGTATTGTTATAATTAATGAGTTATGTTACAATGTCTTATTGTATTCTACCACTAGAGGATGAATATTACATAAAAGTATCCGTGCATAGTGAATACTTTATTGGTGGAGGATATTAAGAATTCAAGAGTCCTTGTCACATGTTCCTGAATTTAACGATTTGTTTGGAACAGATAAATGCTGTTTTACAAAATTTAAATTTTGATTAATGCAAACGCAAACTTTGAAAAAAAAAGCTGTAGTGCACACATGTTTAACAAATTATTAAAGGGATAATTATTTTAAAATATAAATAAATTTTTTAAACTAAATTTTCCGAGCCGCGGAACTCGTGGCGGTCAAAATGCCCACCTGATACCAGGGACCGAACAAACAGTCATTAAAGAGACTATCTGTGAAAAGGATTAGAAGTCGCTGGCCAGTTGAGGATCGTAAATTTTTTGGGAGGATAAGCTTCAATCTCAACATTTTGACACGTCTTGAATTTTCCCACAGAAAGTGGAATAACCTTCTGCGCGAGATTTCGCAACATTGTGGCAAGACGTGTGAGCTTCGTATTGGGAACTCGATAATGTAAGATTAATTCGTATTGGATAAAGTCGTGGGTAATTCGAATCGAGACAAGGGAAATCGGAGGCTTCGTGGTTGGAGAAAAAGATTTAGGAAGTTGTCAGGTTGTTGTAAGTAGTAGCTGTTGCGTTGTTAAGTAGGAGTGGTGGTTAGGTTGTTGTTAACAAATTAAGTTGGGACGAATATTTCAGAAAGAGCAGTTGGTGAAGTTATGGTCAAGATTTAAGTAAGTGGTTAAAGAGAGCATTAGTTGAGAAATGATTAATAAAGTTTCAGACAGAGAAGAAAGTAATTGAAGCGGTTTATTAGATTTCAATCAGGGTATTTGTTGAACGAACGGGAAAGGGGAAGTGATGATAGAGATTAAAGCTAGTTTAGATGTTGATCGAACGAGAAAACACCTGGAGGTAGCACAGACGAGGTTTACAGTAAGATTTCAAAGGGGGCGGTTTTGCCAATCCAATTCCAGAAGCTTTGCCGCTTCAATGATTTCAAAGGTTCCGGTGATCATTTACCTTCGAGTTCCGGTGTTGTCGATGGTAACATACACATGAACTAAACAACCCTCAAAGCCGTGAACTAAATGCCACAATGATCATCAACAATTAGTGTTATAAATAATAAATACCAGGTATTTGAGCCCACCATCCCCGTAGAGAAGAATCATTTTTTTAATTTTAATTGTAATTTCTTTTTCTATACTGTATATTCCTTTAAAGAGCATGAAGATTACTTAGAATTGCCGTTTGTTAAGTGTATTATTAAATTTTGCACTTAATTATTATTTATTTATTATAGTAAAATAAAAAAACCTTAAAACATAGCAAAGTTTAGAAACAGATCTGATATTGATGAGCACAGGAATAAAATATCCAGAAAGTAGGCTTATCCATAACCTATATCGAAGGCAGTCAGTAGTAATTAGAACTGAAGATCAAGAAAATAAAGCAGAAATCACGAAAAGAGTTAGATAAGGATGCAGACCGTCGCACATGCTGTTTAACTTATATATGGAACAGGCAATTAAGAAAGTTAAACCGGAATATGAAAAAGGAATCGTACTGCAACGAGGATAAATAAAAACCCTACGATTTGCCGATGACATTGTAGAATTAGGGGAGTCAGAAAAATACTCGGAAACCATAATAAATAGAATTGAACGTGATCCTTGAGGAAGAGTTCAATATGAGGGAAAACAAGGCAATGGAGTGTAGTATGGGAAACAGTGGAATAACAAAGGGTGTGAGATTGGGAAGGGATATTTTGAAATAGGTTAAGAAATTCTGGTACTTGGGCAGCATAATAACTAGGGATGGTAGAAGTATAGTAGGCAAGGAATAAGATAGCACAGGTAAGAATGGTTTTCACAAAAAATAGTAATTTACTTACAGCAAATATAAGTGTGAATATTAGGAAACCATTCCTAAAAATGTTCGTATGCAGTGTGGCGTTATATAGGTCCTAATCGTGGACGGTAGGAGTTGCAGAAAGGAAAAGAATAGAACCCTTTGAAATGCGGTGCTATAGGAGAATGCTGAAAATCAGATGGGTGGATAGAATCACTTACGAAGAAGTTTTAAGCAGAATAGGCGAAGAGCTTTAGGACTTCGGCCTAGAGAAGGGATAGATTAGTAGATCACGTTTTAAGACATGACGGTCTTATAAAATTAGCTTTAGAGAGAAGTTTGTTGGGTAAGAACAGAAGAGGGAGGACAAGGATGGAACACGCTAAGTAGATTAGGGTGGATGTGCAAGTGACAAAAGTACCTTTATTATTTATCGCACCGTGGAATTTTCGAGAGGACGAGAAAGCGGCGCCAAGTGACGCCTACATTCAAGGCGTCAAAACATAAAGAATCTTTATTCAAAATTTCTTAATCCTCTACCAATATTTTGCTTTGTAACTTTAAAAATGATCGTGCCTTCTATCCGCCTTTACCTAATGATTGGCCAGAGTTGAGAAACATAATTGAAGAGGCTATAGCTAATGTGTGACAAGAACTGGACTTTAGACTGTATGTGTCGTATAACTACATGTACACATATTAAACAGTTATAAAAAAATTAACAAATTTAAACGCTTATAATAAAGAGTAGGATAGCACAGGCAAGGACGGCTTTCCCGAAGAAGAGGAATTTATTTACGGGTAATATAAGTGTGAATTTAATAAACCGTTTCTAAAATTGTTCGTCTGGAGTGTGGCGTTATATGGGTGCGAAACGTGGACGATAGGAGTTGCAGAAAGGAAAATAATAGAAGCCTTCGAAATGTGGTTCTGTAGGAGAATGCTGAAAATCAGATGGGTGGATATAATCAGTAACGAGGAAGTTATAAATAGAATAGGGGACATTGCGGACATATGGAGGACAATTATCAAAAGAAGGGATTGATTAATAGGCCACGGGTCTTGTAAAATTAGCATTGTGGGGTAAGAACAGAAGAGGGAGACCAAGGAATACGCTAAGCATATTAGGGAGGATATGGGATGTGGTAGTTATGCGGAAATGAAAAGACTTGTGCAAGATAGGTTAGCATGGAGAGTTGCTTTCTGACCAGTCTTAGGAATGAATACCACAAATAGATCATATCTAAACTGTCTTTGATAAAAGGATACGAATTGGATTTTGGGCGTTAATAAATACAGGAAAATGTATTCCTTAATGAGGATAGTCACCATTAACGTCTATATTTGACACTTATCGCCATAAGTCGTTTGAGAGTTATCCAGAGGCATATTCCTGATTCACTGCATTTGAATCCTCTATGGATGCCGAATTGGCAGTCATCCGTTTTTCCCAAAATATACGATACTTCTTGAAAGGTCATTTCACCTGCCCAATATCCTGGCCTTCCTAAGACAGCCTAAAACCTATCCGTTCGGATAAAATTATAATTTTTTGTCAAGTGTTTTGAGCACGTTGCGTAGGTCGTCGGAAAGGTTCAATGGTAAAGGGCAAGTGCTTCGTGATAACTTCAATATCCCAGACAGACGCGAGGGTCAGCGGTTTTATATTCTTGCACTTATCCCTTCGACGGCTGACATTTATGGAGTTCTAGGAAAATCAAGCCAGCTTCCGTAGATGGTCAATTTATCTATCCGTGGAAACAACCTTGCGTTCCACAGAAATGAATAATTACCCTCTTGAAGGAGCGAATTGTTAGCTGGCGGCGAGAAATTGGTCAATTAATCGGTCATTAGGTAACAGATATATAAAAGTAATGAAAAAAGTAGAATAATTATATCGTGTGGAACTCTACAAAGAAGCGCAACATTATAGATAATAGTAGTGTACAGGAAAGTGCATTACTTTTCTATCAATTTTCGTAGATAGAAAGACAGAACTCATTACAGCATTGCTTTACGTCATGAAGAGATACAGTTGCGTTAAATAAAGAAATGGAAAGTAATTGGGATTTAACAGTTACTACCGTGCCGAAGGACTTTACTTGAGATGAAAATATTTTCCGTAACAAAACTGAGGAACAAAGTAACACGGATATATTACAGATTCGTGAGGATACCGTAGGAAATTATTTTTGGTAAAAGAAATTACTTACATAGACCGTGGCTAATCGACAAGTCACTGCACTAGTAATGGCGTCACTTCAGTATCGATAAATCAAATTATAATAATAATAAACTATATAAATAAAGTATATTAACCTATTTAAAATATTTGTAGACAAACTTGTGTGGTGTTTGGTCTTCGTTTACACCGCAAAAATATTATTACAACAAGGAATTGTTAAATAATAATAAAAAGTATATTTAATTTGAATATATTCCATTTAATTATGATATTACATTATAAAATTTCCAAAAGAAATATAACTCAAATTAAGTTTTAGTGAAAAAAATATAAATTTACGAATATCAAATTGGCTCAGTCGGTAAAGCAAAAAAAAAAGAATCTACGCAGCTTCTAAATGGCTGCTCCCGGGAACGCGGGTGACGAAAGATATAATTGAAATTTAAAAATCGCGAATCAAACGAGGATGGTTTAAGTGGAAAGCCGGGTAAAAATGCCGTTACCAGATGTTAACAAAGGCCTGGTGACGTCGTTCCTGGTTTGCCGTGCTGGATGTTCCTTTGCTGAACCCATCTCCTCTAGCGCCTCTTCTTCAGCTTAAATCTCCATCAAATGTTATTGTTTTCCGTACTACAAATGAATCTTCTTTCTCGAACATGCCGAAATTAACTTTTACGCAGGCCGAAATTAACTTTGACGCCTGTTCAGCCACTGCTCTTCCATTCCGACCTTCTCAGGACAGCTCCCGGGACCAAGTGTCGAATACAATGCACCCCAGGCAATAAATAATGTTGTAAACGGCGACGTTTCCCGCCTACTCGGCCTCACCAAACCATTCTCGTTTTTCGTCCTGCTGTACGCAAATAACAAAAACTAAATTATTTTTGCTTTACCCGTTGAATGTAGGGCTCATGAGTCACCACACTTGTTATATCATATATTAATTTATTTTCTACTATCTGGGGACCCGGCGTTGCCCGGGTATTTATTTATATTATCCTGCCACATTATTGCATTCTTGGTCAACACAATTAAATCGACATCGAAAACGTCACAAATATGAACTTCAAATAGACTCCCAGTGTCTCGACAGAGTCCAAAATACCCCCGGTACAATGTCAGGAAAAAATATGTCAGAATAAAAATTTCCCCCACTGAATGGTTAATTTTGTACTTAAATCGCATATTAAAGGTGATAACGTAACACTGCGACTCGCATTACACCGGTTTCGATACCAAACTAGAAAGTTTCCTTTTTATTTTTATATTATAATTATTGAAATTAAAATTTACCTGACGCGAGAAATAAAACCAATTTATCAATTTATGTATACATCGTACCGACGACCCAAAGAAGTTCATTTTTTCTCAGCCTGCTGCAAAAATAGATAGTAAGTGATACAGGAACGCTTAATAGAACTTATAACTCGCAGTTGGTTTACATGTCGTGGCAATTCTAAGAAATTTTCTCGTAGAATTAATATTTTTATTTATATTCATATTATATTAATATATTCTTCAATATATCCGAATTAAATATACACGAATATTTAAATTAAATCTCTTTTTTTAACCCTATTTCAGACAAACATACGGACAGACAGATAGACACACACTTCAATTTTATTTATTGGTATTGATTAGGACATTCTCATTCCTGTTTTTTTTACTTATTCATAACTCTCTAGATATTTTCCTCTTTTGGGTGAAGAACAATTGCGTAATCATAAACAATATCCTTACTTTGGAATGTACTGAAAAGCAGCACAAGTTTTTCAATTACGTTTTAAATTGCGCTTATGATTGCAAATCCTCTTTTTATATTATGACCGATGTAAATCTTTCTACAAAATAAAATTGAAGACGTAGTGGAACTCGGGCAAGAACGGGATACCCTATTTTCTTTTTATTGAATAGTAGTGGAGCTCAATAAATAGATGAGGAAGAAGTCCTAACTGCACCTTGCGAATGAACTCTTGTTTTGGTGTGTTACATCACTGAATTTAAAATTTTCGAAGCATTTAGACAAAAGATAATCTACAAAAATCCTCGCTTTTAACTCTTTAATTGTATATATTCGTAAACTAGGTGTCTTTAGCTGCATATAAACTACGTATAAAGTTTAAATCTGCTTGTATTAAGGCTCAGTTAAATACCATAAACTTAGACTAGCGTGCGGGACGGATCGGAATACTGCCCTATAAGGAATAATATGTGTTCCTAAAAAAAGAGGAAAAACAGGCAGACTCACCTTATAAGAATGAGTTACAGCATGCTGTACCAAAAAACAATAGATTAAGAAAGAAGAGGATCGAGAAAAAGAAAGAAAAGATAGCAAAGACTATGAAGTTGCAAAAAATTTATTTGTGAAAGAAAAATTGATAAAGCCATCAACCGTTCGCAAAATAAATATATGAAAGAATACACCGAAGGTGTTAAGATTTTTCTTACAGTGAATTAAATTATATTGTACTAATTTTAAATAAAAAACGTCCTATTCCGTTCTGTCCCTTGGGGTGGGGTAAAACGGGAAATTTGTAATTTTCCTTTTAAAAATTCATCAAAAATCTAAATTCGTTGTTTTAAGTATATTTATATTAAATTATGTAAATAATAAAATAAACTAATATTTTAAACTTTGATAAGAAATATTTTTTCCATAATTGTACAAAAATTGTTAATCAATAAGTGTCTCGTTCCACCCCAAATTCCCGTACTTCATGTTTTTTTTCCGGTATTTACTTTGCAATTGAAGTTTAAACTTCATAATTTGTTTTGTGTTGTACGTGAATTTGTTTGATGCTTCTTTTTCAAGCTTTTTTATAATTTTCAGATTCATTCATATAATTTGACCTTTTTTGTTCGTGACACCTTAAATTTTATAGTTTTAATATATGGGCGCAAACTACGAGGGTTGTTAGATAGGTCTGGTAAATTATTAAGAAAGAGCGGAAAGGTTTCCACTTTCGCTCCATTGTTGGAAGACATGATCCTTTCAAAGATATTCCTAAAAGTCGTATTTTACTGTTGGCAGCCTTCTGCAGTGTTTCATTAGAAGGGTTGGACAGCTGCACAAACAGAAACCGAATCGGGTGAAGTTCATGCGGACTCTGAAGACCATTAACGTCTAGATTGATGAAGATGAAACTCGCTCCGGATGCCGAATTAAGGTCACCGCTCAGGAAAACATCGAAAGAGTTCACAATATCATAATGGGAGATCGCTGATTAAAAGTGAAGTTCTTCCTCCATGAAAAAGGTTTGTGAGCGATGGATGGAAAACATACGCTAATTGATTTAATTTAAATAGGAATACATTTCGTGAAACAGCAGCTATCATTGTTGTAAATTTGATGGCATCCTCATTTTTGACATTCTTCGTGAGAGGCGCTTTGGACGACTAAAAGTGACGCATTGCATCCTTCAGCCTGTTTGAATTACGGACGAGAAGTCGCTTTACTTTATTATATAGCATTCTACAGTTAGACATGTATTATAAATAAATTCAATGAATGTCTAAATGTCAGAAATAGAAGAATTTAATAACATTTCTTGCGGCAAACAGAGAGAACAGACAATTCCAAGCTCCTAGCCGATCTCGCTCTCAGAGCCAACAACTGTAGTCCAGAGAGCATCACGAAGATATCACCCTCTCGTTCAGGAACCGCATTGTTGAGCTTTGTAGATCGGTGCTTCATTAAACTTGCGTAGAATAATTTATTTAACTGCGTCAAAGTTATTCCTTTTCGTTCCCTAAGAGAAGCAGATTCTATTTTCATATTGCATTTACTAACCATTAACCATGAACGTAAGAAACTGTAAAATGTGCCAGAGTCAAATGACGCATCTGAACTCGTCTATTAAAAAATTGGCAGTTGGTGTGCAAAAGGTTGGCCACCCCTGTTGTAAGGCCAGTGTATAATTTTGGCCGATATTTATGTAAAGACCACAATACTGAAGGGGAATTCAATTTCATATATTGAAGGATGTAAACAATTTTTTATATATAATATTATAGCAACTTTGCAGGTGACATAACCTTTCCATTTTATATGACGATTAAATTTCCAAAGTCAGATGTGTCATGTGAGATGACAGTCTTCAGTCGACCCGGTAGGCCAAGGAAGAAGAAGAAGAAAAAGATGGTGACGATTAAATGGAGCCATTGATCCTCTCAGCAGTCACATTCCTGACACAAAAGATGCATAAGAAACACGTAGATAAGGAAATGGCACGAGCTGCTTTGTTGAAGGTCCGTGACACTTCATATCCACTGCATCGTATGATCGATAGATTTATCTAAATCACTCGTTAGATAAACAAACGTCTTCACAACATCAATGTCACATTCGGTCGCAAACAGAGTCTCAATAGTTGTTTGAAATTACTATAAAACATAGCTAATAATTCCACAAAACGCTTAGTAGATCACGAGCTGCAAAGATATTTAATGAAAACGACCAGAGAGGAAATCTGAAATGTTAAAGCAAACAGGATTTAGGGATTCCAATCTATAAGATCGAACAACAGTATTTAGATTAATGGAACTGAAGTCTACAGCATCAGGGAATTTGGTTTACTTTGTTCTATAACTTTTTTGGGAAAATATTTGACGATGTCAAAAAATATATACAAGGCTACATTTTTTCCAATTATCCTAAAATATCTATAGAGTTTACGTTCATTTTATATAGTCATTGAATATGTTGTAATGAGTTTATGATTTATTTGATCAGTGGCGATACACTGGTTGAGAAATTATCAGCCGGCATCAACACACTAGAAGGTTCCCAGCCGGTACCGAGGACAGAAGTAAAGCGTGTTAAATCCACAGTTTTGCGGATTAAGGAACATTTACCTGGTCCAGGTCATTCGCACCGGGAATTTCGAAAGATACATCTCCTTCCACAAAGTATGTGGAAAAACCGCGGGCCAGACTGGAGTTTAGATTGGAGCTGGGGGTCATGTGATCCGCCATCCACCCCCACGGTGGGAGGTAAGAGGGAGTAGACCTGGAAAGGTGAAGATGCAGAAAGAGATCAGTCGGGAATGGAACTTGGAAGTAGGGAGGTGGAAAATAAAAGAGAGAGAGAGTTTGCAGTTGAAAAGAATCTTGGAAGGAGAAGAAAGCCAATTGGGAAATAATTTCGGAAGAAGAAGCTTGAGGTTAGAGAATGTGGCAGTTGGACCACGGCAGCTAAGAAATATAATCTGGCCACTGGGTTAGAGGAGTAAGACGCAGGTGGAAGTTCATTCACCTAATTTCCTAGAATCGAGGAAATAAGACCGTCACCATAATTCTCGGAAATGACCCCAGGTACGGACGTGAACTCCGGGAGAAGCCTAATTTCCTGCAGTCTGTCACCCATGCTGTTTAACTTATATATAGAAAAGCCTATGAAGAAAGTTAAAACGGAATCATAGTGCAAAGAGGAGAAATAAAACCCTAAGTGATATTTTGCCAGTATTTGGAGAGTCTGAAGAAGACTTGGAAACCACAATAAATGGCATGAACGTGATCCTCGAAGAAGAGTTAATAGAGGGAAAACCAAGGCAATAGAAGGAATATTTTTAAGGAGGTTAATAAATTCTGCTACTTGGGCAGCATAATAACTATTGTTGATATGAAGAGTAGAATAGCACAGGTAAGGAAATTTATTTACTGGTAATATAAATATGAACATTAGGAAATCATTGCTCAAAATATCCGTATGGAGTGTGGCGTTATATGGGTGCGAAACGTGGACGGTAGGAGTTGCAGAAAAGAAAAGAGAAGAAGCCTTTGAAATGTGGTGCTATAGAGGAATGCTGAAAATCAGATGGGTAAATAGAGTCACTAACGAGGAAGTTCCAAAAAGAATAGGGTAAGAGCGAACAATATGGAGGACGTTGACCAAGAAAAGTTATAGATTAATAGGCCACGTTTTAAGACTTCAGGGTTGTAAAATTAGGAAGTGTGTGGGGTAAGAACAGAAGGGGAGGACTAATGATGGAATACGTTAAGCAGTTTAGTGAGGATGTCGGATGTTGTTATGCGGAAATGAAGATGCTTGCGCAAGATATGTTAGCATGGAGGGTTGCATCAGATCAGCCGTAGGACTGAATACCACAACAACAAAAGGCTCCTTGAGGGCATAATCAATCCATTTACAAGTTATTTGGTCTGAATGGCGGGAAGGATGGGACCTAAATCTTAAAAAGATCGATTGATATGCGCAGAGTACATCAAAATTTAATGGCAATTGGATTAATGGTTTAGGAGACCATAAGGGAGAAACATAACGTCTTAGAGCAGACGTGTGATGTCTTTTGGTCTGAATGATGGGGAGGAAGCAACCGAAATGTTAAAGAGATCAACTTTGGATTGATTAACGGTAAACACAAAATAAATTTACGGCAATCGGATTAATGATTTAGGAACACTTAAGGGAAGTTCTGGATAGTCCGTTAGGTCTAACTTCCTCCTATTGAATTTTCCTCCGCCCCTGGGTCCCAGGCCGAGGTTTTTAAATCAAGTCTCCCGCAAACCAAGACTATCTTGTGCAGTTTGAGGGGAGCATGCATGGGGGTCACAGACCATTGGCATACTGTAAGAGTAGTTCGCTGATCCCATTGAACCGGTCGGCCAGCTACAGCTCAAATTTGATCGAGGCATGGAGTCGGGTTCGTTGCGGTCCCACAACAATAAAGCCTCCCGTTAAGCAGAAGGGCGTGGGAGTAATACCAAATGCCCGACCTGTCTGATAAAGGGTTTTCAGTGAATCACCAGGTAGGATCCTTACACTACAGCTTGGGGGCCCTAGTCAACCCTTGGCTACGCTACTTTACCTTCCACATCTCCTCTTTTCCATCCACCCCCATGCTATTATAGGGGACAGCCACCAAAGTGGATCATGTTGCCTGTCCTTATAAAGAACAGCTTAACTTTAATTCCCTTACGCTAACATTGAAGGGCCTTTTATGGACGTTTAAGAAGGATTTCATTTCGTCTCTAACGCGTCGCCTTTGTGATCAGAATAATGGAGGCAAAGGAATTCGATGACTAATAGGACATGCGCTAGGTTTTGAACTCCTGCCATGTTATCTCCAAGGATTTCGCTCCACTGCAGCAACTTGAAGGGCGTGTAATAAATGACTCGCTGTGAAACAGCCTTTGTTAAAATCCTATTCGCATTATATTCTTTCCTACGAACGCAGACTCTGTTGAATATAGTTCACTTGTGTGTACCTCAACTACTCAAACAGGTTTCGAGCCATGCTAGAAAACATACGTCCTCTTTTGAGCTTATTAACATACAGTGTTATCAGATATAATTAAACATCCGAAAAACCAAGCTGCCAAACAATTTATAACACATTGCAGTGGTGGTTCGTGAGTTTTTTGAAAACCTCCTCTACTCTCATCAACAATAATAATTTTAACGAATGTAACCTTGTAGATTAAAAGGATACTTGACTCTGTGTCCTCTAATTCCTCACAATTTGATTACTCAAATTATTTAAACTGAATGCCCAAACCAACCAGTAAATTTAAATTTATGGTAGTAGGTATTGAGGAGGTCGATAAAGGACTTGCAAAGATGGAAATCTGTAGACCACTCTCTATTGTACCTTCAACATCAAAAGCATTTGAGTAATATTGTTGAACATCTTGATTATAACAACTTGTTTATCTGCTCTCAATTCGGCTTTCGAACTGGCCTTGGAACAGGTAAAGCCGCTGTGTCTTTTCTAAGTCATTGCCTTACTAAACCTGACAACAAGAACCTCTTTAATACAAAGTGCTGTGATCTATCCGAAGCTTCTTATTGAGAAACTCAAGTTGTATGATGAAGTCTTATTTGTATCAGAAAGTTGTCTGTGGTGATTATGAGTGTAACTTCTTATCAGTTAAGCATGGTGTTCCTCAAGGTTCGATTCTAGGACCCATTCAGTTCGTTATCTACATTGATGATCTGCCTTACAATATCCTTGGCCCTAATATACAACCCCACGTGTTTTCAAATGACATAAGCGTATGCCTTAATTCTACAATGGTCAATGATTTGAACACTAATTAAATATCTCAGACAAACTCCAAGACTGGTGTACAAAAAACTTGTGCCTAAAAATGATAAAATCAAAAAATTGGAACTCAGTTCAGCTCCACGTGATAAAAATAGATTCCTATGTTTTACAATAGATGGAAGTATAAACTGGGACCAACGTATCCAAAGTATAGGGTCAAATATAAGTAGTGCCATCGACACAAAACGCCTCTTCTACCTCTCCGTTACAAACTCTCCCTGGTACCTCCGAAATTCCGTCATCCAACATAACATCAAACTTCCCAAAGTTAACTTCGTAATCACCAAATCCATAACAAACCTAATTAAAAGCGCCCTCAACCTCACGATCCAACAACTCTACAACAATCTTCCTCCGCCGGGGTAACATTCCTTGCATTCAAGAAACGAATCACTAATCTGAACTCACAATCTGGTCATTTGTATTTTCAATATTTCAAAACGCTTTAACAAAAGGGAACCACAAGTGACGGTGCTTCCCAACTTCGTCTGTCTTCCTAATGAATGGAAGGTCTAATCATGCAACTGCAACAGCAAAATACGAAAACTATTTTTTATAATAAAAACAGCCCTCATACGTACGAAGAAAAGTATTTTCATGATAGAAATGTGCAAAATATAACCTCCAACTTCAAAATTGTGTTTTAAACAAAACTACAGTACAGAGAGTACACTTGAGGTCAAAGTAGTTAGTTACTCTTACTTCAACTTTGATAAATTATATACTTCTATAAATTAACCTATTTTATGAACTAAAATAAATATAAAGTATACACTTTTGTTTCCTTTAAACTTAGCAGTGTTATTTCAATAAATTCTTAACAAATTTTACGAACTTAAACTTAATATTTCAAACCAAAATACGCGAACACATGGAAAGATGGTGATAATAAATACGACTGATCTCTTCTCATTTGCCATTCGTAGCTGTTCGTCATGATTCCAATACCCACATTTTCTTTTCAATTCTATTCGTAATTACGAAGATGTCTCACTGTGACGTCACCACTTACTCCCCTATAATCTCTAGCCGCTTACATGATGCGCAGTCCATAAGATATCCTCTAACCTCAAAATAGTGTTTTAACTTTGCAATTTTATTATAATGTCAAAAGCTTCCAAAAAACTTAAAATTTAAAATACACACACTCAAGCTTATTGAAAACTCGCTTTAATGCTATTGATAAAAGTCTATTAAATTACACTGATTAAAAAATCTTAGCTTTGGTTTTGTAATTTTGTCTTCGGCAAATGTAGTTTGAAATCTGCCGTGGTTACTTGAAATGAAAACTTCCGTATTTATTATCGTTCCATGTGCTCGTATTAAAGTTTCAGTTCATAAAAAAGATTAATTTATAGAAGTATATAATTTATAAAAGTGTAAGTAACACTACTTTGCTAAGTTGCTTCTTTGACGAAGTTAAAGCCGAGCGTACCCGACGTGTGCCGAACGTTTGCTATTACATATATTTACTATAATTTTTATTTGCATTAAGATTTATAATCCATTGCGCTCCTAATGATTGTCGTGTTAATTTTTATGTCATTAAATTTTTATTAATTTTTTCTGACTTTTGTCCAGTTTATTTATTTGATTCTAGAATAAATGAAGAGCCACGGTACAGAAATTTAATAGTTCTCAAACATATCGTGCAGTAGGATTGTAAATTTATAGTTTCTCGTGTAAGAAATCGAAAGTTGTTGAAGCTATTACGTGTGGGAAAAATAAACCACTGAAGTAGTGCGAGTGTCTGAGCAGTAAGTCCAATGCCACGAGTCCCCGCCTTTCCTTGGACGCTATTTGTGAATGTGGGTCGTACGCGAATACTTTTCTAAACGCGCTCGTGTGTGTGTTTGATGTGTGAGGTAACTGGCCAGCCTGACCAGATGCTGCCACACCCCGAGACCAAATCTAGCGCCCGTGCCTGCCTACCTGATACACTTTCACATTATGGCGCCATGCAGGAAATACTAACTGTCACATTTCTCACTCCCAGCTCAACTGGACCGAGGCACCAGCAGATGACGCCACAAAAGATATCATCCTGCCAATTACTCTAATTAGCAATGAGATATTGCGGCCCACTTACTCGACCAAGATTCTGATTCGCTGAGATTTATAGGATTTGTCAACAAAGTCCCAAAGGTGAAAGCTCGACGCGCCAACGGCCGGATTTCTGAACAAGCCCAAAGAAGTAGCAGGTGAGCTCACCTGTGCCGAAGTGGAGACTAATCGAACAGGGAAAATTATATATGCCGTGCTCTACAGACAACTGTTTCCAAATTTGATGTATAAAATAAATAAATAAATAAAAATAGCAGAACGAAAAAGAAATTGTAATTGTATTGTATTTATTAAATCTACAAATGGGCTGATGCCCGGTGGCAGATACAAAGAAATTAAACAATAATTAATAAACTGGTCGTAAGGACCACATTTAACCTATAGTTGAATGTATAATTATATTCAATATAAATAAATAAGTGTGGAATCATATTATATATTAGTCTGCGGGAGTTTTCTCGCAGACGCTTCAGCCCATAGCGACTGCGGGGCTCACCTGATCATGTCGGGAATGCCTCGCACTCTCTCTGGGTATTTTTTTTATCAAAGTTCTCATATGCTGAGACACCTTCACCTATTTTAGGAGGTATATGTACTGGGGTCAAAGACCTTGGGCATATGGCAAGAGTTGTCCGCTAATCCCATTGGATCAGTCGGCCAACTGCCTCCTGAAACTGGTGGAGACACGGAGAAGGGAATGCTGCGACCCCACAGCAGACTCGTCTCCCGTCATTCGGAAGGGCGTGAGAATAGTACCCAATGCCCGACCTACCTGATGCAGGTTTTCTAGGGTTTTCCCTGCATCTCTTTAGGTGAAACACCGGGTAGGATCCTTAAACCATAGCCCGGGGGCCCTAGTTAACCCTTGGCTACCTTGCTCTACCTTCCGCATCCCCCCTTTTCAATTCCCTTCCTATGATATTAAAGGGGAGTTGCCTGTTTCAGGATCACCCTCATGTAGCCTGTTACCCAAAAAAATCATATTATTAGAAATGCTTTATTAAAAAAAAGAATAGTATTGTTTTCCCTGGGGAAAAAAAACAAAAAAACTGGAAATATAATTCACTGCAGTATATTTTTAGAGATTTCGCAGCACTGATCACTTCACTAACTGCACTACACTACACTAAACTTAGACCGAGTCGAAATTTTCTTTCTGTTAGAGGAAGTTCCCCAAACACTCCTGCAGGCAGATTGTTCTAGTCATTAATTGTCCTATTTAGGAATGAGTATTTTCCAACGTCTATTTTTTGGTTCCTTCCTTGTAATTTAAACCCTTCCTTGTAATCTTAGTCTGTAAATCCCATTTAATATATAAAAAAGGATGGAAGTAGCTACTACTTATCAAAGTTTTCCTCTCCCTTCCATATTCATCCAGCTGTGATCTAACAGCATTTTCCTTTCATCCTCCTAACCCCTTCACCCCTCTAGCTTTTACTCACTTAGTTAGTATTATTGAAAAACAAATAATAATAGAAGAATTTTCTGTAACACAAGATTTGTAAGTTTGTGAAGATAGAGGCCTGTTATAGATGTACTAGAAAATAAATAATATATATATTGTAATATTCTCTAATAATTTAATTGAAGCCCTATTGTTCAAAGGTATTTATAAATTAATAACAATATCATCAAATACAATATCTAACTTTAATATAATCAAAATATTTACAGTTGCAATGAGAACTCTTATGACAGGGGTAATATATTGTGCCTCTTAATATGCGTGATTTAAATATTATTATCAAAACACAAGTTAATAATCAATTACAAAATTATTTCAAATTTTAGAATATTATAATTTCGACATCACACTAGTGTTACAGTAAAATATTATTCATTTTCCTTTAATGATTTAATTATATGAAATGAAATTCTGATGGCGTAAGAATGTTGCTACGTTTACATAACCTTTATTTTTAGATGCCCCCCCTTCCTTTTGTATGGTGCAATTGATCCAGCAATGTAACAATCGTTTAGTCTCGCGGACGTCACAAACTTCCTCTTCAAAATCACTAGTCGTCGTGCACCTTACACTACACTTGCGCCGCCATACACCAAGTTATACGTCGCTTCACTCCTCTTGTATGACCCTAGTGCTGCTCGGTCAATCACGGTTTAAATTTTCAAATTTACGATGTCAATATTGCGATTCAGCATACCCTTCACAATATTTATGTGATATTGCAGTCGCTCTTTCCGAAATTTCAATTTTTGCATACAGCAGCTGCTCTGCTCCACGCCTTCATGCTTCAACATCTTTTTTTTTCTTTTTTTTTGGTGGGGGGGGGGGTTAACATGCTGACATTTTTGAGGGTGATCACCTGTCGACTCTTTAAATTACAATGACGAAACAAACTCCTGCTAGCATGGGAAAACCATTAGACTGTTGGCCGCTGTCAATTATCCAATTTTGGTTTGGTTCCCTCGCTGTCGAGAATTACTTTAAACAATTTCTGTTCATGAGAAACCCCAAAACTACTTTTCTCACGTGTTACGCTTTGTTTATAATAAAATGTATAGTGTATATTACAATATATATGCTGAACGAAATTAACATGAATGGTATGAACGTTGTCCTGAAGAAAGAATTCAATAACAGGATTAATAGAAGGCAATGGAGTGTAGTATGGGAAACAGTGGAATAACAAAAGGTGTTAATTTTGGGAAGGGACATTTTGAAGGAAGTTAAGGAATTCTGCTACTTGGGCAGCTAAGAACTAGGGATGGTAGAAGTATAGTAGACATAAAGAGTAGGATAGCACAGGCAAAGAAGGCCTTCGCAAAAAAAGAGGAATATACTTACGGGTAATACAAGTGTGAATATTAGGAAACCATTGCTGAAAATGGAGTGCGGCGTTATATGGGTGCGAAACGTGGACAGTAGGAGTTGCAGAAACGAATAGAGTAGAATATTTCTAAATGTGGTGCTGAAAATCAGATGGGTGAATAGAATTACTGACGAGGAAGTTCTAAACAGAAATGGGAGGTCGTTGACTAAGAGAAGGGATAGATTAATAAGCCTCGTTTTGAGACATGAGGGTCTTGTAATATTACCATTACAGGGAAGTGCGTGGGGGTAAGAACATAAGAAGGGGGGCCAAGGATGGAATACACTAATCAAAATAAGGAAGATGTTGTAGTTATGCAATAATGAAAAGGCTTGCAGAAGATTGGTTAGCATGGAGGGTTGCACGTCATTAGGACTAAATACCACAACAACCAAAGAGGTTAGAGATGGATTAAATTTAGGGTGCAGCATGGGCTCTTCAACTTTTACTGAAATCACTTGTTAGCTTCCCCAGGGTGACGAAAAAACGGAGCAACTTCCAGAGATGTTGACAGTACGACAGAGGCTAAGTATATTATTATTATTCAATCCATTAGTCCTCGGTTGAGGAAATAGGATACGTCAAATATAATATTACAAGAAATATACAAAATTTTACAACTAACAATTGACTATAGAGGAAAGATAAAATTCAATCTTCAATTTTCAGTCGACGGAGAAGGCAGCAGAAGACCGTGCGTAGGTTCCCGTCGAACATGAAAAAGAAAATAAGTCAGCAGTTAAACTCTAGTAGAGTATAGTTGTAAAATAATAGAAGAATTTGATAGGACACCAGCAAACTGTTTTAGTCCTTCCTATCTACGAACTCTTTGAGTGAATAATACGCTCCATTCATTAACAAAGATTTACAACTCTTTATAAATGATTTTTGAACCTTTAAAGCTTTTATTTCTTCCGGGAGACTATTGTATAGATTTATACCGGAATAGTGAATGCTTGTTTCAAAAAGACTTAGGCGATGTTTTTCAACACGAAGCTGAGAGCTATTTCTTGTGACAAGGTATCCAAGGGTTACGCCCTTCCGGTGACTGAAGGTGCCTTTTCCTTAGGGGACGCAAAACCCCGGACTCCTTCCCTCGGCCATATTTGGAGGAATCTGTTGCAATGGGAACAGCATACCACTCCTAATATCTGCGACCCCGGAGAGTAAGTCTCAAACCTAGCGTTGCCCGGCGTGAGAGAACAGCTTCGGATTGGAACCAAAGTCAAAATGGGAACACTATTCCTAATGAGGATGGAAAATATCTGTAAAGCAGGACCACAATCCTCTAAACTGGAAACAACTAGTAACGATCTGTACTGAATTTGTTTACTAGCGACGAGACGTGCCAAAACAGTGATTCCTTAGAGTTCCGTGCAACTAAGAATAACATCATCCTACTTCATAAGAGGAGCACGCTGCAATTTCTGTACGTCCAAGTGTCGCCCCATCTACTTACCTTCATGTGCCAACTGCGATTAAGAGTAAATAACCAGATTGCCTTCGTTTAATCTTCAGAGCGCAAAATTTTGCCTTATTCGACAAATGAAGATGCGTTTTCGTAAATCTCTTCAGTATTTAAGTCTGATTCAATACAGATAATAAGAGACGCCCAGGGGGCGGCAAAATTTGACTATAAGGATCTGTAATCTGAACTAAAATTCGAACACTGAACAATAGAGGAAATTAACCCTTACCATAAAGTCGTTTAGAATGTGTAAATGCCTACTAAAGGGGGCGGCTGAAACAAGTGAACCAATAATGGTAGAATTTTGCAGAAAGTAACTTCGAGTGTCGTTCTTCTGGCATTTAAAAACTATGCTTCCGCATTTTGATGGACTTTAAATTATTTTACTTATTTAACTTTCAAGATTTATTGAAAAAATATTAATTAACTACGAAACGGACAGAAATTTGCATAATACCCAATTGCTCATCCGGTTTTACATTTAAATTTGACTCAAATTTCTTTTTACTAGACAGTAACCTGATATTCTTATGTATATCTTTATCGTCCATTCCAACTCACACACAAATGTTAAATTTACCATAAATTGAGAAGAAACCTGACAATTCAACAAATAAAATTCCAATCTGGCAGGTATGGTTCAAACTTGAAAATAAGCAGATACATTACTCCTTAAATTTTATGACAACTTAACTTTACCTTCCTTAACTGTGACATGTACACACCTGTGCAAAGATTAATTTGCATATAATGAACTGCATATTTTTCACAAATTCACAAAAGGACATTTAGTTCTGATATTGACTGAAGCACTAGGTTTTGTCCTCACATTAATATGAATTCACAACAAACATTTCCACCCACCAATTTCAATTTATTTCATTAGACACATTACAATATACCATTTATATAATAAAGTAAAAAATACAATGCACAAAATAAATGGAATAGTAGTAGCAATACAATAGT
Source organism: Eucriotettix oculatus (assembly GCA_034510155.1). Taxonomy (NCBI): domain Eukaryota; kingdom Metazoa; phylum Arthropoda; class Insecta; order Orthoptera; family Tetrigidae; genus Eucriotettix; species Eucriotettix oculatus. The sequence continues at coordinate 43,555,831 of CM067376.1, read as the reverse complement.
AATAATAATAATATTAATAATAAAATTAAGATAAGTATCCTAAATTTCCTATCTGCAAATCTTAAAAAACTTTTGAGTGGAATTTTAAATTTTGAAGAGCTAATAATTGATGAATTTTATGGATGACAGTGAAATATAAAGCCAAATGCAAGAAATTCACAAGTTGCAAACTAGACACACTAAAACCAGAAACTTCAAAATTAGCATCAGTGCAGAGCACGTCATAAGCATTTCTACAGAACCTAATTATAGCGTGTCGAGCTCAGTTGAAATGTTAAAAACTGCGAGAAACACACGATCACATCATTCCCAATGTTCGAAGATGATCCGGCGCCGGCACTCACACGTTTGTCGCTTACTGAAACTAGCATTCTAATATGAAATAGACATCCTATATTACTTCAGTAAGTACTTGTACTTTAATTTTTGTAGAGAACCTACAGATAATTAACAACTTTTTAACTCAAATATTCTACTTTATTAGACCTTTAGCACGGAATACGTCCCTCATGAGCCCTTTCAGGTACTTAATCTCACGTGACAAATCACTCAATTTATGTTTCAGCTCCTCGTTCTTACCCTCCAACCCTTTCTCTTCTGATAAAATTTCTTCAATTTCAGCCTTCTTCTTTTGCCTGTAACGAGTGGCTGCATTCTTATTCTGTTCCTTTTTCCTCTGACGCTTATCTTCTGAACCTGGGCGACCGTATGGCTTGGAAGCTCCACTCCTCTTACGGCTCGTCACTTTCCCACATTCAGATGTGTGAACAGAAACTGGTATCCAGTCTGGATCGTCTACTCCATCTTCGCTACTTTCAAAACTGCTGTTGGAGCTTGTGGAAGGGCTGGGCGGGGTCCTGTCAAAATGGTTTTCCACAGACCCGTCGATTGCATTATTGGAAACGTTAACATTCTCCCATGGGTCTGTAGTAGTTCCAATATCTTCTGCACAAGTGCGGACAAGTTCTTCTACATCAGCAAGTTCTTTTGCAATGTCAGGTACCGGTGTGGCAGGTACCATTTGCTCCAAATTGGTTAATGTTGTTGGTTTCTTCTCCTGGATCAAAATAGGAATGTAGGGCGATATTGGGGTTACCTTGATAGGTACCCCAGAAATAGTAGAAAGGCTTTGTACCGGGATCACATTTTGGAAACTGGTGATATACATAGGGGCTGATGTGGTGGCGATGTCAATGTCAGCATTGTACAAAAGGTTCTGTGAGATTGTCGGACTCTGTGGTGGAGTGAGGGTGCCATTGTTCAATTCCACTTCGTCGTAAACTGACTCAAATTCTCGAAGGAGTGCTTGGGTGTCGCTGACAGGGATTCCGACGGCCGGGGCCGGAGACGGCAGCTCCTTCAGAGGTGCAGCATCTTCTACAGCAGGTTGTTTTACCAAATCAGAAAAAGAATTTCGAGATCCATAGAAGCTGTCACGAGGTTGGTTCACTGGTAAGTCTTCAAAGATGGGCAGGTCAATCTTCTCCTCCAACCAGTCCGAAAAGGGTTCTGAAAAGCAATTGAAGAGACATCACTGTAGAGAGCTTAAAATAATTTACTATTCTTTTAACTTACTGTCATATTGCTATTTTTATTCAAATTTTATCAATTGTCTTTTAGAACAGGTGGTTTACCCAAATATACAAGATAGCAAAAATCAAACTGAAGCCAATTAATGTGCTCTGTTCACCAACATTAATTAGTACAAATAATTTGAGATAAAAATTTGACACTAAATTACATGAAGTATTTAATTAATTGATAAATAAGAAACGTAAGAAGTAGGTCACATTTTGATGGGTATTATGTAACTAAAAATCTCTATGTTACAGATGACTTAAATCTACATTTATTTCATAGCAAATTAAAATATCAGTACATACCAGAACACACAACAGCCATAACTTCAAAACTATTCTAAAATCAGTCTTCTTGATGGTCTGTTTTACAATGTCTTTTATAATTTCTCCTAATTTTTGTAATTAGAATGGGAGAAGAAATTACTGCACGAGAAAAAAAAATTCACCTTCTGTTAACTAATTTCTGAGAGTTTACAATTATTTCCCTGTCCCACAAGTACAGGTAATTGTAAGGCATGCTATAGAAAACAAGACAACACATGAGAACAGTGCACCATGCGACTAACAAACGGCAAATCGCAAGCACCACATCTGGCTGCTGCTGAGGCTTGAAGCTCACTGACTAGAGGGAACCTGCCTGCCTCCCAAACTGGGCCCCTTCTTACCAGATAACTTCCCCTCCAAGGCAGACAACAGGAGTGGGGGGAACATACTTGACAACAACAATCAATAATAGAACCTGATACTGACAAAACAGGTCAAGTGATTGAGGTTATCACTTTTCCTGTATTACGATAAATTTTGAATAAGAACAATAAATTATATTACTAGTAATAGTTTGCACAACCTGAAGTATGCAGTTATGAAGAGGGATATTTGAGACAGAATAAAATCGGTCTGATATATAAATTTGCATATGAGATGGGTGTAATTAAGTTCTACAATATTTGGTATTTACTCACATCCACCTAACCAACTATCCAGTAGCCAGCCAAATGGAGACCTAATAAATTTAAAGGAAGGCTGATAAAACCTTTCTGTAATTCTAAATTGTGAGCGCTTTATATGCAAGTCCAAAATCTATCAATAACTATTCATCTGAGACGACTATTTGAATTGCTAGTTTAAATCCTATTATCCTATTTATTACACATAGTAATGCTAAACTTAAGCAATTCGCCATTTGCTAATGCAAGCTTATTAGGATGTATAAATAACCTTTTTAAATTTCTTTATCAATTTTCAAAAAATTGTAATTTACTAATAACATCTCTGTATTTACTTACATGATTTCTTATCTGTCTACCCATGTTTCAAGTTTGGTTCAATATGTGTAGTTTAACTCCAGAGAGGTTAGGATATATAAAAAATTGTGTTATTTGCAACGTGAGTGAACTGTAATCAATGTAATAAAAGGAGAACAACCAGTCAAAAGCACCTAAAATCACCAGTAATTTCACTTGGGATGAGATATCATCCTAAAGATTTACTATTTCAATTTGCAAAATAAATCTATGAATCTAATTCATCTTTACTTTTACAAGACTGAAAACAATAAGGCATCTCAATACTGTGTGTAGAAACTATGGAGTTTAACAATTTAAAAGTGGAACTATCAGGTGAACATACTTCCACATCCAGCAATGTATATAATAGTTAAAACTTTAATGGCTGATGTAACAAAAGAGAAACATTTAAGGGAAGCATTCAGATTGCAACATGAAACAAACTACATACAATACCTAAAAATATTTTATGGCATTTTTGGACACACAATGTCAAAATCATTCTTAATTATAACTACTATAAAGTGAGAACAAAACATAATTATGCCATAACTATGAATCACAAAAAATTAAAGCCAATATATCATCTTAAATTATGGATTATGATGCTGGTAAACCAAATGATGAAAGATACAATCAATTAAAAGTTTTCAAAATATCAGTTTGAGCAAAGAATCATATAGTTTAGACAAATTGTTTCAGGTTTTCAGAACAAATGTTAGGAATTAATAAGTCAAACTGCAGAAATAATAAATGAAGAATGTGGAAAAGTATTACAAGGAAACAAATTAGAAAGATAATTATTTGAATGAGTCAGGTAGTTTGTACTATCACACATTGAGATAATACATAAAAACTAAATTACAGTTTAAATGTTTAGAGACTTCTGGTACATATATGTACCACTTACATTGATTAAGAACTGGGAATTTTTACAATTTATTCAGTCAAACTTCCCATTAGCGGATACTACTGGGAAACATTATTTTTTTCCGCAAGTTAAAAGTGATCACTTGTCAGAAGGCAGCATCATTCAGCATGCACAACAGTACATACATACAATACCAAAGTAGGTAGATTTGTTAGGTTCATTTTCGGTGTTTGCATCACTGTATGCAGAGGTTGCTCCTAAACGAAAATTCAATTTCCACCCACAGTTCAATAGTTTTTTTATTTATTTCCACTGAATTCCACCTAAAACGTTAATTGTCTTTGCAAGTTCATTTCAAGAAGTGCAGGTGTCATCTGGGCGAAAAGATGATGCAAAATGCATGCTCTGTAGTTTACTTTAAGGTTTTAGAAAAATGAATTTAATGCTAGAAAATTCAAATATTGGGTGAGAGGCAGTGTTGTCCATGAATAAAATAAATTTTCTACCTAGTCACAAAAGTAAACAATTAAAAGTATTGAATCCAGTCGGTCATATCTCTCATAATCCATGCTATTTACTTGCCTGCCATTCTATGCTTAAATTGTTCAAATTGATGCCCTTAAAACACCTGGGGTTAAGGGCTTTGCCTATTAATAGTGGTTGTTAAAAATGACCTCCATGTTTATACATAATGTAACCTTCTTGTTTTCCCTTCCTTTGCATGTTTCGCCTTTTTGTTTGGCAGGGTTCTAAAAAAAATAGTGGTCTTGTCGCAATTAAAAATGCCAGTTTAAGAGTAGCCTTCACGAAGCTCTGCCAATTTCATTGCCCACTCTGCCACAACGTTAACTGTCCCCAGTCGCCGCTTCACCACTTAACGTGAATGCCATGTATCAATTTAAATTTGCCCAGCCATCACACACTTCCCTTCAAGTTCACATTGCCTAATTTTTGGGAAATTTCCAAAGCAGTTTCCCGTAGTATAGGAAGATTAGTCAATAGCTAGGATGAATTATTTTTAAAATATTTCCTCCATTAATCGTTCCCGTTTTCTATTCACTTATTAAAAAATTTTTCTTTGTTTTTAATGTTTCAGCGACTTGGGTTTTCCCGATTTTGAATCTTAAATTAAGAGCTTGGAACAAATTTTCATTTTTTCATACAGTTTAATTAATTCTACCTTTTCTTTAAAAGAAAGAATTATATTTTCGAACTTGTCTCCATAAATCATTTCAACCTGAAACACACGTAACTCACAATTCAAAATAAGGCTGCCTGGGAACAAAGCAAACAAGTAGGGGTACAGCTATCTTGAAACCTAAATTGTTTTCGAGTTGCTGTTCAGTTTATTAGAGACATCAACGAAAATTCTGTAAAAATAGTGTTGGTTTATTAGAAGCATCTGTTTCAGGAAATCCAACTGTATTTGGTATACAATGTCTCCTAATGCACGAGGAATGATATACAATTGTTGCATCCTGTTTCATGACGAGTCACCATATTGTAGTCACTTTAGCAGAGCATGTGAATTGTGTATGTTTTAATATTCAGTGCTTTTATCGAAATTAGTGTGGGAATATTAGTACTATGTAATTGCCACATAGATTGATCATTATTTCGTTGTGTATAGGTACTTAAAAGTATTGAAAAAATTTAAAATTAGACTCAATTACTATTAGGTTTCACAGAATTGATTGAATACTTTAAAAAAAGTTATAAAACCAAGAGAGAAAAAACTGGATGAAAAAAAACTGATTTTGAACATAAAAATTATACACAGGCTTAATGCAGCATTGTTCAAACCATGCAAAGAAAACTGTCTCACAATTTTGAGAAATGTTACATGCACCATTCGTTTGAAGTATTGAGACTTGTGTAAAAAATGGAAAATAAGAAAAAAGCAAAGCTATTTAATTAGACAAAGGAGTAAATAAATATTTGAAATGACTCTAATCATGCCTAATGAGAACAGTCTTACATTGGCAGTGGTGGGATTTCTGCAACTCACCTGCTATTTCTGTAAAGAGAAAATGAAATATGAACATTTAATCAAAAAGTGTTCATATATATAATTGACCAATTTAAAAATTATAATATATGCATGATTCTTCATGTAAAATAATATTTCCAGAACCCTATTACTGACCAAAAGTAGTGACAACAATATAGAATTTATGTTTGAGAGAGAAAAAAGTTGGTATTTGGATTTTCCAGAAGAAAAAAAAACTTTTTAAATAAAACTCTGGCCACAAAATTCAAATTGGAGCAGGAACAGTGTTTGTATATTCATACAGGTCTGAACTTTGAAAGTACAACCCAACCACAATGAGCAAATAGTGGTGCAGTTAGACTATGCTAGGAGGCAGCACATTGGGATTAATTATTGAATGACTATAGTATGGAATACTCCAGCAGTTTAAGGGTGCAATAGATGGGAAGTTTTAAGCATCTGATTTGTGAAAGGCACGTTAAGAGAATTCTGAGACATGAAAATGGCCACATTAGGTAAAGTAACATGCAAGTTGAAATTTAATTTTTCATTCACTAGAGACGCTTCACCACGATTTTAAATGTGCATGTAAACCAACATCAAAGGAAGTACAAAATTCAGCTAACTTTGTCAATATAAAATAAGACCAACATGCAGATAACCTTTAAATTCAGAGCAAGTTAAGTGTGTGATTGATTATGAAAATTTCACATTATGCTCATACTTTGTTGATGGTGTTAACAAAAGTTCTTTAAAGATAAAAAAATTAATGTTCACAAATTATTTCAAAGACTTCAGATTTCATCATACAAAACAAGCTAGCATAAGACAGACTATATTTGCATCTAATAATGTGCCTGATAGGTGAAAGTTTATGAATTCGTTGAGGCGTGGTGTGATGGATAAGTTTTCAATTTATCACAATATAGTTTTTTCTGACTTTAAAATTTACAATACATCTCCATTTGGAGACTTCCTCAGGGTTAAAATTTAGCATTTCGGCCGTAACCATCGCTGGTCCATGCATGGCACCAAATTCTTCACATGTAAATTCAATAATCTTTTCAGCTGAGGGAGTCAAGGAGTAAATAGAATGTATTGCTAAATTTTAAGCATGAGGAAGTCTAAAAATGGGGACTATACATCACTTTAGTGAATAAATAATTACACATTTAATGCCGACTTGTCTTTTTATTTTCAATTTCTTGTTTACAAATTATCTGACTAAAATCAGTGAACTAAACCAATTCTTTGGGGTGTATTAGCATTGTATAAGCTATTGTTGTTGTTGAAAAGATTGGCTGGATTACATTACATTCACCAGAATATTAACCACACCTCACATACCACCCTCCCTTAGTTATTCTCATAACTCAAGTTTGTTGGTAGCTTGTCTAGAACTATTCTTTAGAAGACAATGTAAGTTGTGCTTCCAATGTCTATATGACCTGGTCAATGAATGATAGTCTCAGCCTGGGGTTTTTGCCCTCTATCCACTCTCTACTTTATGAGTACGCCCGAGCTGGTGGCCTATCCATACAGCAGTACTCTTTTTGTACAAACTTTAATTTGCATAATCAATTTTGACCCACTCTTCACAAACAGGATTTAATTGGTTTTTTGTAGTAACACATTTCTAGCCAAGTGCCCAGGCTTTGGTGTCAGACAACACACTCTTCAGATTAATTGGTATAGGAAGTAAGGAGGTTCTTGTTCTAGCTGGTGGCAGTCTTTGCTTCATTAATGCAAATGACAATATAACCTTCTGACCTACTAAACAAGATAATTATGAAGTCTGTGAAACATTACAAAAATGCCTACAGGTAAATAGATCTACACGATGTAACAAAAATACAATACTTGAAAGAACAACTCTAATTATTTTTAAATTAGGTGTTGGCAAGTTTGAAAACTGTCGCAAAGCATTGTTGCTGAAAATTCTTCAATTATGGTTGATGCATCAACCTGAAGCTGGTTAATTAACCTTTCAACAGTAAAACACCCCATCACATTTCCACAGTTGTGTATGATGATATTAAATCCTTGATGTAACCCCCATGGGGAAAAATTTGCAATGTGTCAAAATTGCTGTCCTCACCCCTGTGCCAATACAGGGGCAGCAACATGGCCTGTCTTATCCAGGCAATTTTGTGGTTTTTAAAATTAATTTGACGACACCACCATAATATGCATGTTTCATTTAAATGAATTACATAACACACATGAATATATGTACATTTTAAGGGTGTGGGCAACAGTTCCTTACCCATTATTTGAATAGCAGTGTGTGTGTTTTCCTGCACAGTCCGAAAGCGGAAAAGGCAATTTTTTAAATCCATACAACTGAGCAAACAACCCATCTTTGGCCTGAACCTACTATGAAGGCAGAAAATGAGAAAAATTTTCTGTTTATAATAAATGGAAATTCAGAAGATCGTATAGGTTTTTGAGGATCACTTCATGTAGAGTGACTCAACATGTAGTAAAAGGCAGGAGTTGGTCAGGTATTTAATTTTGTCTGACCAATTAAAGAACTGCAGCCGTCCACTTTTGGGAAGGACAAGTCACAAAAAGGCAGTTAAGAATCAGCAGATGAGGATAGATTAAGTTCTGATCTTGCATCCAGGGAGAGGGATCAAGGCCAATTCCAGAGGACTTACAGCTTCCAAAACATTGAAATAACTAGGTATCAGAATATATGATGCAGCCTGGTTCTTTGAAATAGCAGACCAGGCTGACATTGTACCGACTGCAAAAGTAAACACTGCAGGGTACAAATAGTGGAAGTACTGCAGAAAGTCGAATGCAGTATTTCTGCATTACAAACGAGAGGTCAGCAACACCAGCGAAAAAGTTCTTTGGAAGTTCCAAGAAGACTTGCTTTTACAAATTCCAACACAAGTAAATCAGGCACAAAATCTTGCTCACAGAAAAAAAGTTTACTAAATGTCTTTTACATTAAACAAGGGTGTATTGAGGGGAATAAATTGTATTTTTCATTGTCTCAGCAAACATTGTCTACAATCAATATATAGCTAGCTGCACCCACATTTTTTAAAAATTCATACAATTCTTCAGTAGATCCATTATTTGATATCTTAAATAATGACTTGTTCCATATGTTTATTCATTTTGATTGTGGAAATAAACCAAAGTTAATTTCAAAACCGTATTTATTCCACTGGTACCCAAATCATAATTAAAATCTCAAATCATAGCAATAGGATTAATTAAACTGAAATATATCATAAGGCACTCATTAATTATACTGTATTAAAAAACAGTGAAAGTTTTCCTTTCAAATACAGTATCAGTTATATTATGTTTAGCAAATTATGCAAACGCATCTTATGAAATTCTTTGTCCCTCTTGGCTAAGTCATATTTTCATTTTACAATTGACTTTCATATAGATCATCTTCTCCATAGCAATTACTAGTTCAATTTCAACCAACACTACAATGCACAACGTATCTACTTTCACTGCATGGTTATGTATTATTCTATAGACTGCTGTGTGTGTAGTTATTGAACAGGATGCCAATATGTTTATTTTTTATGTTTTCTGCACCTTACCACTGTGTGTGTATGTGATGTATAGGTTGAAAATGAATTCCTTTTAAATTGTACTTTACTGTTTTTCTGCATTATGTATGGAATTTGCAACCCCCTTCTCATCAAAAATTCTTCCTTGATCAACAAATTAATTGGAAGTGTCCTATTCTTTTTTTAGTGTATTTTCCAGAATAAGTGTTAACATCAATTTATTGCTTGCCTTGTGTCCATTGTTCTTCTGAAAACAAATATATTTTACATTAAAACACTTTAATATTGGTCAAAAGACCTCAAATATTTGAAAGGAAGGTCTTGTGAATGACTTATGGTCAATTTAAACTCACATGCGGAAACTGGAGGATATGAACAAATGATGAATTAGATAAAATAATTCAGTACCGACATATAATGAATCACATGAAATCCTTCAGATTAAATTGGTTAGGACCTCTACACAGAATGAGCGATGAAAGAAATGCAAAAAAGGTTTATAACAAGAACCACTTACAGCTAAAATAGAGGCAGACCAAAGACCAGATGAAGAGACAAAGTACGAAATGATATCAGGAGTCTAAGAATTAGAAAGTAAACGTCTAAGGTACAGAAAAGAAATGAGTGGAGACACGTGGATCAGGCCAAGATGTCACAGAAGTTATCGTAGCACCTCAAAAGAAGAAGAATCTTGGTCTTAATTCGCCTAAGGATAATTAAGGTTAATATTTAAGATATATTTTGTAAAAAGGTAATTGTTCTATAATCATCACTTTTTCTGGAAATGGCACTGTAGAAAATTTCTTTTGTTTTATCCCTGCCTTACACATTTCCCAAATAAAGAGAAAAAGTTGAGGTGCCATATCCTGCTACTTTAATGTATGTAAATGGGATGCCATATACTCAAATTGCTGTCTTATTTTTCAACTGTTATCCTGCTAGCTTGAATTAAAGCTAACTGGGGTCAATCCCCCAAGCATCTTCCACTCTTTGGCTTACCAGTGTTTCTCTGAAAAACTGTCAAAGTATCTTATTGGCAGTTGACATGCCTTTGTCGGCTCCTCAAGATTGTTCTTACAGATATTTCTTTTTTGCTTTCAATCTCTATTTATAGATTTTCTGCCAATTTTTCACCCCCTCCCAAAGCTCCAGACATATTTCAGTTTTGATTTCTCAAGTGTATTTCATAATCCATTCCTTCTTGCTCTTATCAGCTGGTTACCTCTTTCATAATCAATAGACCAAGAACTCAAAATTCTGTGATGGATTTAATACAAAATAGTATGTGATATAGCTAGTACATCCAAATAACTACTACCATGCTAATAATTACTAACACATGAGGTTTTCTACGACTTTACTGAATATATTACTAGTATGGTACAAATCATTGTATGACATTGACAATTCATCATCTATCTGTCTGATAAAGTACAGGATTAAATTTACTTTGTATCTTCCTACAATATTCCCTCTAGTAATAATTATATGTACTTAAACATTTGTTAAACCAAATCAAAACAAACCAAGACAACAATCAACTATTATATCTGAAATGACAAATTTGGAAACAAACAAGAATGTTTTATATTCCATTTTTTTTCATAATTTGAAGCAACCAGTATTCAGTCTGTAAAAAACTTAACATACTCTAGTCAAAGTAAGTAACAGTAGCTTTCGACCTTAAATTTCCAGGCCATAACCATATAATAAATTTGGTCCTGTATTCCATTAATACAGTGGCAAATTTACACATTTCCCAAAGATGGACTGTTCAACTTTTGCTGCTTTCCTGGATTATTTATGCAAGCCCCAAACGGCAATCAGACTTATATGAGTTGGTAGTGTGAAATATCTTTTCACATTTCACTCTTTTCTCACTTGTACAAAGTAGCTCCCAAATTTGCCACTCTGGGCTCAAACCTATTCAGCATGCTGGTAAATCTGACACTGCATTAATAGATTAAATAAATAAGCAAACATTTATGATTGTTTACTTAGCAAATAGTACCTACTGATGATTTGAATAAATGAATTATGAGATAAGAGGTGGATTTATTTTTAACCTATACAAACATAAATAAGTGCAATTCTGAAAGGTGAATTAAAATAATGTCTGATTAATTATCCTTTTGTGAAATACAATTACCTTGCTTCCATTCGTCAAGGTTGTGAAGAAGCTCTGAGGCAACCTCACCTCTGCTTTGCTGCTGAAAGGGCTTTTCATCTTCCACGGATGCTAGCTCATCTTCGAACATCCATGTGTCTCCCTCAGTTTCAAGAGGAATGAACACTGGAGAGCAAGGCTCCTGTTTCCACAGGGGCTCCTGCTTCCAGTCCCAAGTTATATTTTCTGACGCCATATTCTTGTTTGAATCCAACAGATTGTATATTGGATGAGAATATAGTATTGATTGTATTCAGAGATTGGTCCTGAGTCGATAGGACGACTGTGATGTAAGTAAAAAACGCCATGATGGCTCTGCAAAGAGAAAAGCATTTTGCTATACACAACTTTTCCCATTCACTTATGTATATTAATAAAAATATTAAAGGAAAAATATGTTATATATGAAATATAAAAAAGAGAAACAAAAAGTTCTTGATATGTCAAGGCAGCTATTAGTTGACTATGCCACAACTTGCCCTCAATTTTTGAAGAACACCTTGCATTTGTAGTACGAATTTTAGTTGAATTGCTTAGAATAAGAGGAAAATTATTTTTAAGATAATATATATTATAAATGGCAAGATAACATTGAGGGCAAGTCATGGCATAATCAATTAACGGCTGTCTTGATATATATATGGGTGAGTGTGTGAGAGAGAGAGAGATCTGTAATGAACACTGGATCAAGGAATTGAAACAGATGGTTCTTCGGAATATGGAATCATTAATAATAAAATGTTTTACTAATTCAGATTAATTAGTTATATTTCTTTTAAGTAATATTAATACTATTTATACAAGTATTTTCTAATTTGCAATCCAGCACCAAAATAAAAGAGGTGCTTCTGTCATTGATAGCTAGATATCAAACAACTATAGAAAGTATTATTGAATTATTTCATAACTAAAATAAATAGTATTCATAGTGAAATAATTGCTGTTCAAATATTTATATCATTTAGTAGAAAAAATGTAGGTAAATGAATTATACAAAGATGAAATAAATTATCAAGTTAAAATTTTATTACATCAGTCTCTAGCATCGAACAGTAAATTGGAGAAAGCAGATCTTATTTAAATAAATCAATGTAAACAATCTGTTCGCAGATGAATAAACTCTTGATGTCAATGACACCAAGCGACGAGTCATGAAAAACAGTTACTTAAAATATTTTAGGAACAAATTTAACAAGCAATATTCTCGTTTGAAACTAAATACGATAATGCTACCATCATAGTAGTAGTAAATCAATTAAAAGGAAAGGTGTTGACGATTGCACATTGTTGCAACAAACGACATATGAGAAAATCCGTCCCATAAAAAGGCAAATTCACAAATGGAACATTAAGAAATAATCAATATTAACCACTGTTATCTTGAAGTGCATACACTAATAAATAACTTTAATAAGTTATTAAATATAGCAATTAATTTTAAAATATTACAAATAGCTTGAAAAGGTAAAAACTGAGTACTTACTCCATTTTCGTAAAGTTTCCTCGGCACACTGCGTGTGCAGCGCTTTTAAAAGCGACTAGTTCCCCATATTCAACTCAATTTTAGGCGAGAATAAATATATATCAACCTTTTGTCTCGTGTCATGGAGGACGAATGGTGGAAGGATTTCGTTTCTGAGTTAATGTATCCTAGCAGCCGTGCGGACTACTTTCTCTATACGGACATAGGCTTCGTTTAGAACGGTCTTAAAACCAGTTTACAAATAATAAATGCGGGACACTATTTTTCTTTTACCGTGATAGTATAGACTGTTTCATTCATTGGTAATAAATATTCTTAGGAAGAACTATATTTTAGTAGTACGATAGCGGATGCATTCCAGATTGCATCAGACAGTGTATGACGTCATGGAAACGAAGTGGGGGTTCGAAATGATAGTTCCTGGTAAAGGTGGAAAGAATGCAGCTTGTACCATATTATTTGTCGGAAACTGGTTTTGAACTACTGAATTAGACAGGTACAGAGACGGAAGTCGAACTTGAAAGCATTATTTGTTTCTCACAAAACTTAAATAGTTACCGTATTCTGCAAAGACTGAGCTTCTTTTACAGAAATATCAGGGTACTGAAACGGACTAACAAAACTTGTAACAAATTGTGGTTAAGTAGAGCTACTGAACAACAAAAGCATTCTCCGAGATTAACTTTCAAAATTTAATGTCAGGAATGAAATATTCGGTCGTAATATACCGTGAAACACCAAGAAGCACGTTCAATGTTATTAATTCATTTATTTCGCAGAGTTGGCTCAAATTGTGACACGCCTTTATGTAAAGTTATATTTCAAACATAGCTTTCTGACTATAAGCTTACAATAAAAAAAACGACGGCCAATAAGTCAGCATATAATTTTATTGCTATTTAATTAATATGAATTCGACGTTTCGTATCCCCCCATTCGAGACTTCGTCAGTCATTCTACAAACATAACACTACAAAAGATTAAATATGGGTTCTATGTTATATGCTGACTTGTTGGCCGTCTTTTTGTTTATTGTAAATTAACCTTTCTTCTTTAAAGCTTTCGTCGAAAATGTCTTGTGTTTCGATAGTTGCTGCTTCTTGCCACTGATGATCTTACAAACCTTAACCTCTTTGAATTTTAGTTATATCACCGTACTGTTTTGAAAATTGTAAGTGGTTAAAAGGCCTATAAGTCACAATATTAATTGATTATAATTGATCAATAAATTTATTAATTATTCTGACATAGGTTCATGCCTTACAAACAGGAAAACAAAATGTTTTGTTCCAAACTGGTGGTTACTTTAATCCTATTATAGTATCACAAACAAGTTCTAATTGATCAAATCAATGCCAAGCTCTCAGGATAGAAAAATAGAAAGTAAAATGTCGTTACATTCCCCTACCACCAAATTACTATCGCAGTAGACTGCTTTTTCGGGTTATCCTTCAGCTGGAATTGTTTCGAAATTGGAATAATGAAAACTTATGATTTTGTTTCTTCCGATGCCATGGAAGCTCACGCAAGATAGTGATGTAAAATCAATATCGTCTGCGTAGTGGTGAAGCCGAGTTACTTTGCACTCGCAAGTGTTTGGACCATTCGAAGAGTCAAGAAAACCTCATCTATCTGTTCCGTTGATGAATAAAATTTAATGTTTGCTGCAAGACGACTTAAAGGTGTATTTTGACGTGGTGAAGGGCTTGCTCCACATGTCGGCCTGATCTGTTGATTCGACTCGTGTACGGGCCGCGCTTTCACCACGCCTGAATAATTTAGTCTCACATTCCATTCTTTAGGGCCGCATTTGAGCTTCAGCTTGCTGTGTAGGAGACAGGTGCCACTGATGTCGAAATTTCAGCACAAGAGAAGAATGCACAATTAATCAAACACTGGCAAACGATAAATACATGGAGGAAAGACTTAATAAATGGGGCAAAAATTTAATTTTTAATATCTCTTAATCTTATATATGAGTTAGGCAATATAATTAAATGGCAACACATAAATGTGTTGAAAATAATTAGTATCAACCGAATGATCTGAATATACATTTGCATTAAAAGCGAATATCGGTGTGGTTCACTGGTGATATCAAAACGAGGTAAACAGACGCCCGCACCTCTATCAACACTGGCGGGGGTGAGAAGTTTTGTAACCTCTCTGCAATGTGAAGTCCAGTTTACCATACTCTTGAGAAGGCTGTGCAAGTGAACAAGTCTGCATTAAAGTAGTGTTATTAGTGTGTATATTAGCAGATAAACAAGAAACATTCAAATTAGATTTTTTCAGGCATTTAATTATAATTAGATAAATAAAGTAACCAATAAATCAGAACTATTAATTAACTCTATTTGGTTACTTGATTGAGACCTACCCTCTACTTCCTCCTCTTCCTCGTTTGAATACCTTCCGGTACATTCTGGTAATTGTATTAGAGACTGTTTTAATTTAACTAAATTATGTTATGTCACAATTTTATATAGGATTAGAAACATTGAGTTTTGCCTTGTTCTGTATTTTGGCCTCATCGAACCCACGGAGATAAACTGCGAAAATATCAATATACAAAAATGTGGTTAGTGGTAGTTGCAAGGTTTTATTGGGTTTCTGACTTAACTTTAAATTAAGCGAGCAGGTAGAATAAATACAAAGAAATTATACAATTTTAAAAATATATTTTAAACAAGAAAACAACAAAGAAAATAAAACTTATCTACCTGCTATTTTAAAAAATATACATATTTTAGAAAATGAATTTACTTTATAATTAAAATTGAAATCAAAATTATCCTTCTCGATCATTCCTCCAACTGGCTCAACTTGCCCGTTCAACAACCACTCTACAACTCTTTAATAACTCTACTCTTCATCTCCCCACTGCTAACTTCCACAACTTCTCCATCTCTCCGCAGCTAACTTCAACAAGTAACTCCCATTCTTCTCCACGACTCCTCCACAATTTACTACTCATTCCTCAATGTCTACGACCATTCAACAACTAACTCTCTCAATGTTTCTCACCAAGCTGGAAACCTGTGATTTCTCCTTCCGATTCAAATTTTGGCCTATAGGAAACATTCTTACATTTCTAGTTCGCAGAATAACCTCTGGTGCGTGACTTTCGCTACTTTCGGGCAGACGTGCGAGCCCTGGATTTGCGAACTAGAAAATGTAAGACGAAGTCCTAGTGGATACGTCGTGAGTCATTCACCAGGAGAGGGGAAGATGAGAGTTTTAGAAGTGGTGTGGAGATTGAGAAATTAGTAGTTGTAGTAGTGATAAGATTGAGACAGTTGCTGAGTTGTCGTAGAGATGGAGGGATGAGTAGTTAATTGTTGAGTAGTCGAGAATAATGGTGGGAGTTATTTATTGAAGTTAGCTGCGGAGAGATGGAGAAGTTGTGGAAGTTATCTGCAGTTGAGTGGGCAAGTTTAGTTAGTTGGAGGAATGATCAAGAAGGATGGTTTTTTGAGAAGTTAGGTGGAGGTGTTCAGCCAGACTTCAAAGGCGGCGGTTGCAGCCAAGTCCAATACCAGCAGCTGCCTCAACAATGGCTCCAAAGAATCCGGTCAGATCTACCTACGTCGTTGGTTAAGTACAAATGAATATTAATTCATCCATGGCGTCTATTGAAAGTCATAGTAGCAATTTACAACATCAATTTGAGCACACCAACCCCTGAGAACAAGAATCTGTTTTCTTTTGTTACTCAAATTTAGGATTAATTCATTTTCCAAATTACATAATTTTTTTAAAAAGAGCATTTGTGGTTTTCTTTTGTTATATATATATTATGACATTTTAAACATTAGTTTTTAATTACACACCTCTTAACTTAAACTAAATCATTAAAACGTTTAAAATATGGTGAATAGATTTAAAGCTGCCAAAATAAATTAAATGTAAAATTAAAAGGTTTACCACCACAACATAAACTCAACTTTTATTTCCCAGTATCTCCGCAATATTAGACAGCTCAGGGTTCATCTTGCGGGCGTAAGAATAAATTATATATTTTAGTAAATATTGCAGAATAACGTGGTTCGTACGATCACCGAAACATAAACACCAAGATCTTCCTACTACCAAATAAAACCTTTTTCCTATCACCAGAGTTCAATAAATACGTTGATTACAGAATATATTTAGACATAAATTTTCTTGACCTAAAATATGGAATAAATAGATCATACTATAATAGTATGATGCGGACTTGAATCTTTGCAATTTATTTTGAAGATGAATGAAGTCAGATCTCTTCTTAGGATTCTGCATTACGTAACAGCGAGGACGCTTCTTTTCGTCTGTTCACCATGACGCATCTTTCTTTACCGGCATCCGGTAGTTTAAGGTTTAATAAAAGGTAATTAAACATACAATGTATAATCCGAGGTAAAATATAGAAATAGCGGATTAAATGTAGCCCAAAAAGTTTCTTACACTTTATAGATCGACACAATAATCTAAATTCAATAGTCAACCGTCATCTTTAAAATGATTATCTGAAAGCAGAATTACTTTCCCTAGAGTTGTAGACGAAAACTGCCGTATCATTGTTTCATAACTACGTAACCATCTTAATGAATGGTCTTTACGCGAAGATTATTTTGAATGCTACGCAAACTCTTTTGTTGGTCATTCTGTCATTCCGGTAGGCTACCTTATGGCAAGGAGTGTCTGCACAGTGATAACGGACGGTTGTGAAGGCGTTAAAAGGGTGCGTGTCGGAAGCTTGACGAATCACTTACGTAAACTTTTAAAAAAGAAAAAACAACAGGAAAACAAATCAAGTGTCCCGGAAACGTCAGTCGTGGAGACGGACATATATAATTTGAAACATTTCGTTAGAAAATAAAATTTGTCCCGCTTGCTATAACAATGTCCTTTGCAGACGCCTCCCTCAAGGAGCATCCACATACATAACAATGTGGGGAACCATAAAGGTATTATTGAAAAACATTTTTTACAAAAGTATCACATTACCACAGTCCTAACTTTGTCGAGTAGTGCAGTTAAATATAGCTTCGTGATGGTTCTCCCCACCAGTGCCCCTGAGATTAAAATTTTATTATTTTTATTTTAACAATTTAATGGGTTCAGATTTACTTTCAGTTTAGTGAGAAAATAGAATAAATAATAACAAAGATTAAAATTTAACCCTTAGCTACCTTGCTCTACCTTCGGCATCCCCCCTATTCAATTCCCTTCCTATGCTATTAAAGGGGAGTTGCTTATATATATATATAACTTATCTCAATGCTCTTTAAAAAGGATATATATTAGAAGGCGCTGCGGGAGTTTTCTCGCAGGCGCTTCACCCCAGAGTGACTGCGGGGCTCACATGATTATGTCGGGAATGCCTCGCACCCTCTCTGTTTTTTTTATCGAAGTTCTCACATGCCGAGACACCTTCACCTATTTTAGGAGGTATATATACTGGAATCGAAGACCTTGGGGATATGGCAAGAGTTGTCAGCTGATCCCTTTTGATCAGTCGGCTAACTGCCTCCTGAAACTGGCGGAGACATGGAGAAGAGAATGTTGCGACCCCACAGCAGACTCGTCTCCCGTCATTCGGAAGGGTGTGACAATAGTACCCAATGCCAGATCTACCTGATGCAGGTTTTAGAGGGTTTTCCCTGCATCTCTTTAGGTGAAACACCGGGTAGGATCCTTAAACCATAGCCCGGGGGCCCTAGTTAACCATTGGCTACCTTGCTCTACCTTCCGCATCCCCTCTTTTCAATTCCCTTCCTATGCTATTAAAGAGGAATTGGCTGTTTCAGGATCACTCTCATGTAGCCTGTTAACCCTCCCCCCTCCCAAAAAAATAATTAAAAAGGATATATTTAGTACGTTACCGACACCGGAACTCGTAGGTAGATCTGGTCGGAACCTTTGGAACTATTGAAGAGACAGCTACTTGAATTGGACTTGGCTACGATCGCTGGTTGAAATCGTCCTCCTAACTTCTCAACAAAATATCCTTCTCGATCATTCCTTCAACTAAATCAACTTTCCCACTCGAAAACCACTCTATAACTCTTTACAACTATACCCTTCATCTCTCTGCATCTAACTTCCACAACGTCTCCAACCCTCCGCAGCTAACTTCAACAACTAACTTCCACCCTTCTCCAAGACTTCTCAACAAGACTCATCCCTCCATCTCCACGACAACTCAACTACTAACGCAGTCATGAATCATTTAACAACCGCGAACTGCCGTTTTCCTCCTCTCCCGGTTAATATCCACGACTATACCCAACATGACCACCCGAAAGTCGCGAAAAATCAGGAACCAGAGGTTACTGAACTTTCGGTGGGAATGTTTCAGACGTGACTAAATGTTGAGACCGGAGGATTCATCCGACACAAATATTTATGATCCTGATGGCCAGCGGCTTCTTAATCCTTAAAAGGACTACTTCTATAGGTGTTGTGAGGCTCGGACCGATATCTGCATTTGAACGCCCAATGACTAATCGCAGCTCGGAAAAATTGAGTTAAAATTATTTAATGAAAATGAACTAAAAAAAACCTTGAGTAATTTAGTGATTATGTGTACACTACAGCATCTGTGTGTGACCTACGATCAATTGATTAACGTTTTTACCCATTTCAATATTAAATTTAGTTGATTTTATATTTATATATAAATTAATTATTTTTTATTATAACCTTTACCCTAAAAATAAAAATTTTCACCTATCAGCTCTAAGCAAATTTTAATATAATACTCTCGAGGCAACCTAAATATGTGATTTAGTATTAATAAATTATTACTGAGCACGGAATATAAAGAGATTCATTTAGTTTTTTGCTGATGCCAATTAACAGTTCTGTTTTTGGATTAGTGGAATCTTCTTCATACAGATGTGCTTTCAGCGGGAAGTAGTATTTTGACAGAAAAGTCTTATTTTTTATTTGGAGCCAAGTCGCATATTGGAGTACTTCTCCAAGAACACTGAAGTATTGAAGTTGAAAAAAAATTTTTTTATTAGATTATTTTTGGTCGCATCAATAATGTGCCATTATAATATTGAGGATTATTGATAGAGTTGTAAAAAGGTTTTTAAAAAGTCGCTCAGCGAAGTGTATACATTCATGAGAATTCAAGGTATTCAGAAAATGTCATCAACTCCTGAATGTCTAGATTTTCGTTAAAATTTTCAAACAAAAACATTCTGTGACATGAAAAATTTTGTAATTAATTGTTGAGGATTATTCGAAAGCCCCCGATTGCGTGGTTGTGTCGTGATAGTAGTTTAATATTTTACTGACTGTATTAACAAATTGAGGCATGGTTTCTAAGATTAATTAATTTATAAAAGCTACAGTTATTCGAAACAGGACGGACTAGCTGGACACAGACTTCATTAGAGCATGTACACGTCAAAGGCTAAGCTTGGATTACATCTCGTGTAACCACGATGATATGGTTGAGCTAGTCATGTAAACATACCGAGATAAACTCGCCGATCGTTATCTAGAGCTTGAGAACACGAATAAACGTCAAACAAAATCATAAATGTTGTCAGTCTTCGACGTCAAGATTCATTGAGATCATTACTCTGCAAGACGGCGGAGGATAACGCGTTCTTTCGAAATTCCCCGTTCCCTGTGACTCTCTTTAACCTAAAACTAGTAATGCATTGACATAAAAGATGGACGACAAACTTGACATGGCCTTGACAACCGAAGAGTCAGTTAAGCAGGGTCAAGGAACGTGCTCAAGCGATAACACTGCAGTAAACACACAACCCGTTTACATATTTTGCCTATGCAAAAGTTATCACGCCAAACAGTAAAATGCTTTGAACGTTAAACCTTCTCAAATTTCGCATAATCGCGTACAATCTAAAAATAAACGAAAAATGCTGAGAATTTGCTGAAAACTGAACTGAGGATGTAAAGTGAATAGATATTTATTTCTGCAGTTTCTGAAATTTACTATTTTTTTCTCTTTGACTTTTTCATTTCACAGTTTTATGAACTTGATTTTATATACATATTCCTAAGTTATTATTACAAACGTATTATAATAATGCAAAACACTGCAGACGGTAAGATAATATGTAAAACGACTATTTTTCATATGAGAAAACACCAAAATAATATTTGAATAAAATACATAAAAAATTAAAAGAAACGAAGGTAGACCGAAAAGGCATGAGACTAACCAGATAATTGTATATGATGAAAAAAGGCGACAGTAAAAGTAAATGAATTTATGGGTACATTTAGACAGAGGTGTTAGATAGGGATGCTGTTTGTCACCAACCTTATCCATACCAATAAATAAAATAGAAGTGTCTGCCTGTCTGGAAGATTGTCTCGGATAGGCTCCGAAACGGTTCAACGGATACAAATGAATACTTGAGGGTTTTAAAACAGGAGATTTAACTTAAATATTCGTGCATGTTTCATTTCGATATATTGCAGTAGATATTAACATAAATACGGGAAAGGTCTCTTATCTTACGCGCATACAAATCTGCAAGTGTCTATAAAATTGATTTGTTTATTCTCCTAAACGGATTAATGGATTTGAATGAAAATTTCAGAGAGTGAAACATAAATTTTAACTTTAATTTTCGTGAATGTTTCATTGCTATATCTTGTAGAGTCAGACAGTATTAATATAAATATTTATAAATCCATTTAATTACCGTGCGAAACCGGCGGAAAACCAACTGCGAGTTAAAAGTCCTATTAGGCGTTCCTATACTATTCATCGGACTTACTGGTGTTATTATTAGCGTAATTTTGGCAGCATGAAAGAGAGAGAGGGCGAATATTCTTACTTCATCTTTTGTTGGATTCGAGCCGTAATTAACCTATTGTTGGCATAGAGCTAACTCCCTGGAAAATAATAAACTTCTTTGGATCGTCGATACGACGTTTATGCAAATTAGTTTCATTTGTCGCGTCAGGTAAATTTTAATATTTAGTAATTGCTCATTTTTAAAAGAAAAGAAATAAATAATTGAAGTTACCGTCTGGAAGTTTGTATCGAATTGGCTCCGAAACGTGTGAAAGCGGGACCTGTTCAAAACAAACTGCGAGTAATATGGTTTTCCCAGAAGCGATCATAAATAAATGATACCATACTTTTTAAATATTCAATGAATTATACTTTATCAAAATTCTGTATCCGTTGTTTCGGATTTTAGGGCAAAATAAAAAGAGCTATTTGTCCAAGTTCCGCACGAACCAAGTATAGATAGTTACATATATATGATACATTTTGTGGAGAAAAATAACGAATGTGTAAACGCAGGTGAAATGATACGTTGTATAGGTACTCGACAACTGCAACATTCAACCAAGATTTGTACTCAAGGGAGTCAAACTATATACGTACATATGCTAGGAAATTACTTCGCAACGGGCTACATTGATACTCTTTGCACACAGTGGTTGAATAGAAATGTATTGAGGTGCTGCAGGAGGGTCAAAATACTATATATTTAAAAATTTAAAATCATTGAAACCTTCCATAAACCCGAAGAAAGCCATATTTAATATTTAAAAAAATTAATTTGAGCATTTAACGATGACTTTTGTGCTTACGTTTGAGATGAAAAAGTTGATGGGAAATTCAGAGACTTTGTCCACTGTATTCGAATCATTAGTACGCATTAAGTCTTTTAACCTTATTTTATATCTTATGCGACGATCACCGTGGGAACGTGCAAGAGACTCTACACTCGTCCACAGATGTAGCGATGAAGTAATGGGTCGTGCGGTGTTCTTGCCATTTACGACATTCCAATATTAATGTTGATTTTAAAGCCAGACATTTCTGAGATACTCCTATCAAGTTAGATAGTTCCTCATAAATAAATGAATAGAGGCTGCTAAGGATTCCAATGAAAACGTAATTGTACTCTTCATGTTTTATTATTGGAGCTATATCACTATAAGACCGGGGCTGATAGATGAAAACAGAACAGGACAATCAGTTTAGAAGATGTTTGGTTTTAGGAAGAATGTTGGGAAAAGAGAAGCAATATTGGTTTTGCGTTTAATTTTAGAAGACAGAATAAGAAAAAAAATGGCCTACGTTCATGTCGTTTGTAGATTAGGAAAAAGCCTCTGATAATGTAAATTGGAACACAATGCAAAGGATCTGAAGAGGACACGAATGAAATATCGAGAAATTTGAAGCTAACCACCGTCCGGCATATGTCGGGGTGTGCCCTGGAAGGGGTTAACGGATCAAAATAAGGACGGTCTCGATGCTAGTTAGATCCCGTGTTCACGAAGAAATTACTGTTGAATAATTTCATTTTTCTGGTATAATATAAGTTAATACCCGGGCAACACCGGTCACCTAACTAGTCTTAAATCCAAGTCACCTCAGTTTTGATTGCAATATCCTTTCTAAATCACAAGTAGGGGAACAAACTGAAATAGTTTAAAACAATTTGTGACATATCAAATCGTTTTATTAATTTCTTTAATTTATAAAATAAATGAATTGTACTCATTACGACTCCCGAGCTTGTACTGTAAAATATTAACAACAATGCGTTAGTTTTTTAGTATTATCTATGTTCAAAACTGCACTGATTAGAAGTCATTGGCAGTTAACTATTTTTTGTTAATGGCGGGTGAAGAGTTGACTCGAAGATACGAATGTCCTGGAAGCCGATTCTTATCTTGTCCTAATCAGCCTGATAATTAAATTTCCCTGATCTCTGAGACCATAATATAAATAATTCTTATTCTTACAAACGATCCTATCTTTTTTCATCTTAGATTAGACTTATCTGAATTATTTTCCAGAACTGAAATAATGAACTACCATTTATCTTTTTGGTCTTAACTTTATATTCATAGGAATTTTGCATTTAATAATAGTTTCTTGAATAGAAAACAGAAAGTGGAAGAGTAATTTTCAGAACCAAGCATACTTCACAACTTAAAAATATATATATATTTAAATAAATTCATACGGATTGAGGGAAAAATAATTAGAAATTATTTTCCCGCCTTCCTTATGAACATATTACACAAATATTAATTATTTTATGTTTAATTTTTTCTTTAATAATTGATAATAAGGTTATCATAATTCTACCAGAACACACAAAGTAAAGTGGCGGAATATATTTTATTTATTTAATACAATATACCCCACGTTGTGCGCCAATTGAAAAGAATACTGAGCTTAATTTACTTATAAATTATTATAATATTTAATATTGAGTTCCTCAGTTGGTTGAAAATTTAATTTATAAGTCTTAAAGGGATAAAATTTATGGTGGGTTCGAATGAGGACAGAAAAGATTTGATTTATAATTCTGAATTTATAACAATAAAGTTTAGGCAACAGAGTTTAATTAAATGATACACAAATGAAAATCGTTAGTAATCATAAATTTATATCAATATCCGCTAATCTATTAAAACAATTTTATGAATAATTCATGGTTTAAATAATTGGGCCAAGGCTGTACCAGTTTCTATTTAAAGTCCACTTTTATTTTGGGGCAAGAGCTTCTGGGTTCATAAACCAGAATAATTATATAAAATGTAAATTTGCATTTGTAGTTTGCCATACGTGTAGTCATTTAAGTATTAAATGTAGTTTTTAAACATCAAGTCAAAATTAATACTCAGGTTATATCTCTATGTTTACATTTCAATACAACACAGTTATTTATCTTACATAGTATATCGATCCATACAAAAATGCTTATCCTTCGACTGCCATTATATACAGGAAACATAAAATACGCAGTTTACTTAAAACATTTAACCATCCTTAAACTTATTTTAATTTACTATCCCTCATTAATTTTACAAGTCTTTTGTTATACCTATATACAGTGTGTGTTATTAATTTTACCTCTCACCCATCATTTAAAATTTTTCTATAATGCTTGCATAGAAAAGGACCATGTTCCCAACACCAGTTCTTCTATTAACAATTTCGTTGTAAATATGTAAAGGGTATATAAAGGAAATAATTTTTTATTTAAGTCATGCATTCAAAAACTAGACAACTACAATAAATACAATAAACGTTTTTGACTTTGATACGACCTCTGTACTCAGATGCACTCGTATGCAATAAGGTTATCATATTTGTTTTGATCGTTATTTTACACATACCAGTTAATGATTAGATACTTGGAGATAAACATATCGATAACACTGTCAGGCCATTGTGTAAATTATGATGTCTAAATGTGTACTAATTACAGTTAGTTGTCTGATACAGTACGAGCGCAATTCACAGGCGAATATTATTAAGACTTACGTAAGAAAATCTTTTGAGTCGTTTCCAGGAAACATAATCTAGCAATATGTTACTACGATTTTCAGTCATTTGACTGGTCTGCTATAACTCTCCATGCCAATCTATTTTGTGAAAGTCTTTTCATTTCCGCATAACTACCACATCCAACATTCTCCCTAATCTGCTGCGCGTATTCCATACTTTTCCACCCTTTTCTGTTCTTAACTCACACACTCCCTCTAATGCTATATTTACAAGACCCTCACGTCTTAGAACCCTTCTTTTGGTCAACGTCCTCCAAATTTGTCGCCCTTCCCCTATTCTGCTTAAAATTTCCTTGTTAGTGATTCTGTCCACCCACCTCATTTTCAGCATTTTCCTATAGCACCACATTTCAAAGACTTCTATTCTTTTCCTTTCTGCAACTCCTATCGCTCACGTTCCGCGCCCACATTACGCCACATTCCATACGAACACTTTTCTTAATTTCACACTTATATTAGCCGTAATTGTAATTTTCTTTTTAAGAGAGCATTCCTTGTCTGTGTTAACCTACTCTTTATATATACTTCTTTATTCCTAGTTATTATGCTGCCAAAGTAGCAGAATCCGTTCACTTCCTTCAAAAATATCCCTTCCCAACCTGACTCCCTTTGTTATTGTAGTATATTCCCATACTACACTCCATAACCTTGGCTCTCCCTCTCGTAGTATCTTGATGCTTCAGCAGATGTAGAATTTTATTAGTAGTGGGACCCAAGCCATCCGCCATACAACAAGATCATCCGATTCAGTCGTCAACAGGTGCCTCCAGTTCGTCAGCCCAAAGCAGACCGAAGTAAATTACCGCCAGAGAATGCAGGTGCAGTCCTCGACGGTATCGATGATTTTAATTTTATAGCGTTCACATTGCCAGACTTATTTGTCATAAATTACGTTTCTTCTTTTGGTTCACCCCACAGGTGAGCCTCATGTAATTATAAACGCTGGACGCTCGTCACTCGACACACGTAGTTGGAGGATCGGCCACACAATGCGTCCAACCGTCAAGCTTCTAACGTTGGACGAAGTTTGTAGCATCATGAGGCGCCGTCGTAAGACTGGTTCAACCCTTCATGCTAACCTATCTTGTGCAGGCCTTTTCATTTCCTCATAACTTCCACATCCCACATCCTCGCTAATCTGCTGACTGTATTCCATCCTTGCCTCCCTCTTTTGTTCTTACCCTACACACTTCCCTCTAATGCTTATTTTACAGGACCTCATGTCTTAAAACGTGGCCTATTATTCTATCCCTTCTCTTATCAACATCCTCCATATTGTTCACTTATCCTCTATTCTGCTCAGAACGTTCTCGTTAGTTACCCTATCCACCCTTTGATTTTCTGCATTATTCTATAGCACCACATTTCAAATTCTTCTGTTCTTTTCCGTTCCGTAACTCCTACCGTCCACGTTTCGCACCCATATAACGCCACACACTATGCGAAAATTTAGGCAATGATTTCTTAATATTACCCGTAAGTAAACTTTTCTTTTTTGCGAAAGCCTTCCTTGCCTGTGTTATCCTACTCTTAATGTCTACAATACTTCTGCCGTCCCTAGTTATTATCCTGCCTAAGTAGAAGAATTCCTTAACTTCCTTCCTCAATGTAACACCTTTTGTGTATTCCACTGTTTCCCATACTACACACCATTACCTTGGTTTTCATTCTATTAATCCTCATATTGAACTATTTCTCGAGGACCACTTTCATGCCATTTATTATGATTTCCAACATAAACATGCGTGCACTGAATCGTATCAGTTTTTAGACATCTCAGATAACGAAGTAGAAATACAAGATAATGATAAAATTGGTAACTTTGTGACATAACGTTACTAGAACACATCAGTTACGTTAATCCAATCTGGGTATCCTGGCGAGATGATTCCCTCCACGTCATCGAGGAGATGGCGGCGTCTGCCATCGTCGTCGTCCTTCTCAAGATTTTGAGTTTCTTATTATGAATGCCTGGAAAGCTTGCCTCTATCTGATAACTATGTTGAAACTGCTTTCTTGCACATCAGTGTCGTATACTTGAATTCAATTCCCTACTTTGATGGCTGGCGAGCAAGTATAATAATTCAAAAATTAACGAATACATCTTCCTGCTTGGGGCGTGGGTTTATCTACATTTCTGACACCGTATTTAAATAATTCAGATAGAGAATTTTCCTGATAGTTTCATTATTTACGACCGTTTTCTTCTACATTCTCGGTCTCATTTTTATTCAATTCTTGTTTTTATGGTTTACTTATTCTTCAACATTTTAACTACATGTTTTCCATCTCTTTTACATGACTCTATTTGACTTCGTATCATTTTTAGCCTTCACATACGTTTCGCTATCATGCACAACAAAATACCCGAGTGGCTTCTCTAAAAGCAAATAATAATAATAAGTTTCAAAAACAAAGATATTTCAGCAAGAATGATATGTTATACTAGTAAACAGTTAAGCTAGGTTTACACGGGCAGTGATGACTGCCAGAAAACGAGGGGCAGTGGTGTCAGTGGCGTGTCAGCATACGCCAGTGCTGCACTGATAATCGCTGACACGAGAGCACTGCCTCACTTTTCTTGGAGCGTGTCAACAGTATGTCAGTCATGACTGGCATTCCCCCTCCGCCGACCTAAACGCTGCCCTCATGGAAGGCCAGTTAGTGGCAGTTACTGTTGTCAATTATCGATTGTGAACGGTGAGGCAGGGTTGACTATCGATTGCGCAATGGTAAACAGTTTGTATTTTGAATTTTCAATACGCGTGCAGTTTGGTATAGTGTGCGATTGGAGTAAGTGAATATTTGTTGTGAACAGTGGCCAGAATTTTGGTTCAGAAAGCATTGAGGATAGAGTTCGTTTGTTGCACCTAATCGCCTATAAATTTTTAGGTTAACTTTCCAAAAATAATTATTGTCCACCCTCCAACGGCACAAACTTTAACTGGAAAAAAATACGTAAAAGAATGATGTATAGCTATAAACATACTACTATCACACGTAATAAAAAATAATTCATTTCGTTTTGTTCAGTAATTGACAACTTTAAGGGGAACAAAACAACAAGTAATAGAAACCATTTAAACACTGAAAACCAGCTTCAAAGTACAGGCGATGTTTTTATTATTGCTTGATTTCTGTAATAATAATATAAAGCAATATTAATAAACAACTGTTTTCATTTTTATGTATCTATAGTATAGTAGCGTAATACTGAATTTGACTTTTTCAGGAACCCTTCCTCGTTACGTCTATTCTATCACAAATACAAAGTGATTAGTTCCTGTTTATGGACATTATGCGTACGCGAAAACAGAAAGGGAAAAATATTCAATTGATAGAAACAATATATTGACACTATGCAACATCAACATTCCAACCGGCCGTAGTTGCCAAAAAATAGCAGAGAAGTATAAACATGTATCAGAGTTCTCTGCCCGTTCTGTAGTGAGGGCAGCACTTGCACAGAATTGTCAGTGAAGAAGTGGGCAGCTATCTGCCCAATATGTGAATGGTAGGCAGTGCACAGCCAACCCAACTTTGACGAACATCACTGCCCGTGTAAACCTAGGTTTATATTACATTTCTCTGATCATTTAATTACATTAGTAGGGTCTTTTAATCGTTTTTCTGACACTTTTTTCTAAACATTTGAAACGACACAGACTATCAAGCCTTTAAAGCTGTCCCCAGATATTTGACCTAACTTATCACTACTGTTCTGACAAGCTTAATGATTTATGGATTCTAGGTTCTTATCGGGTCCACATGGCCCTTGCGCATTCAAGTAGTACAATATTTGGGTTTCAGTTTTCTTCACACTCAGTTGTCGACAGAAATAACAAACCCCGAAAGATAAGACCCCACTCTTATCCACGTAGCTGATACTCATTCATCGTTGTCTCCTATAGGGAAAGGTCATGGCTTAACCGAGAATCGGTGATAATTTTTAGTTTTGCACAAATATTTTCACTATTTGACTCATTGATTAAGAAAATATTAGAATTACTTGAAAAGAAATAAAATGGTTTACTGCACAATTTAGGGAAATAAAAATTCATACTTTGTATTATTTACAAATTAGTATCCTGAGATACTGATTTACAATCAGTAAATTTAACTGAAATTCATACAGTGACCGAAATATTATTGAAGAGGTAGGATTTGCTGTGATAAATGTAATGAGAAGCAGAAAACAATGATGTATTGAGAATTATTTGAAAGAATTTAATTTATAGTGTATTTTCATATTTGACACAGGTTGTAATCATTTGGCTTTATTCCAGTTATTAATTAATATATTTTATATTTCTGTTCTTCTTAATGTGAGTGATAGATTCTCTTCTGACCGGTAATTTACAATAAAGACTTTTGAATTTAGATAAACAAATATTATCCTAAATATTCACCTTGTATAATGTCAATTAATATTCTAAAACACGTGTATTTAAAAGGCTCCAATTATTTCATTCAATATATTTCACTTTTTAAATTATTGGAGTTAATAACATGTGTTTCTCTAGAACATTCCTCAAACCATGCATCCATTGTAAAGAACGGCTAGTTGAGAGCATACTATAAATTGTCCAGTTGGACTCTTGATTCGCTCTTATTAAATTTCGAATTATTGGATATCTACAATACATACCTACACACTTCTTAATTATGTACCGTTTTCGAAACCATTCACTTACGTTTGCGATTTCGCGGGAAACCCAAAAACGTCTTTACTCTCTAATATTTTTGTCACCACGCACTGTAGCACGATTGGACGAGCCTTCAACAACAAGCCATATTCTGTCGGTTAGTTTCAAAAGAAGCCGACAACAGAGAAGTCTCGAACTACTTGGAAGCTTTCAGGGACGGAGATGTTACAATACATATCCAACGGGTAGTAATAAGGGATTCATGCTCAGGTGAAATACATGAATCAGATTGGGGAATTATTAAAACTGGAGTCCCTCAGGGTTCAGTATTAGGACCTTTACTGTTCCTTATATATATATATATATATATATATATATTTCAGTGATCTTCCAAAATCTGTAATATGCAATCCAAAGCTACACTTTTTGAAGATGACACTAGTATATTAATAAATTGTAACAAAGCCATATTAGAAGAGGCAATGAACTATTATTTAAGTAACCTGTTAACATGGTTTACTGTGAATGGATTAAAAATTATTTGTGACGAAACATATTTAATGTAATTTCTCAAACACAAAAGACAACTTCACAAAATACAATTATAAAAACAATAACAATAACGTAAATGAAACTTCATCTATTAAATTCCCATGTTTCCTAATACACATATAACAATAAATTAAATTCGACTGATCTGGTTAATCAATTAAGAAATTCATCTTAGCCAAGTATACTGTAAGAATTATATATACCTTCAGTGATTAAAAAACAAGAAAACTAGGTTACTTTACATATTTTCACCATATTTTGTCATATGGGATTATATTTTGGAGCAACTCAACTGGTATAGACAGGGTTTTTATAGCTCAAGAACTTGTTGTCCGAACTATATGTCAAGTAACTTCACGAACCTCGTGTAGAAAAGAATTGTGCTCTCTCACTCTGTCATTTATGCATTCATATTATTTGTAACTACAAATAAGCACTTATTTATGAAGAATTTCGATGTTCATGCCTTCACTGTAGGAAACAAACAATAATCTATAAACAATGTCAATTGCACAGAAATGTGTACAGTATTCAGGAATCTACCTATAACAGACTGCCACAAAGAATTAAACAGTTACCTAATAACTAAAGTCAATTTAAAGCTGAGATATCTTCATTTATCCTTAATCACTCCTATTCAATACAATAATTCATAGAAGAATCTAAGATGTACACTTAAGTTATAATGTAAATGGTCACCACGATCTATTAATCATAATCCTCTTTGTATGTTGTTGAATAATAAATTACTATTATTATACTACTGTAAATATCAAGTATGAAGTATTCATAAGTTTATGTTGTAGAATATTATAAGTCATAATCAATTAATTGTTAATAATGAATACTTAGTATGAATGGAAATAAATGTACAGCCTGACTCATTCCACATCTCCACAAGATTTACAGAATGCTTTATTATTGATATTAAATAATAGTAAGGGATGCATGTAATGGAATGAGTTTTTTTTAGCTAATTACAGTCCAATGTAGCCTCCGCAACAAAGGTGTATTACTTGTTGCATTCATTCAGGAATATACGCTCTATTTTTATTACAGAGCCTGTTCGTCACTTGATCCGAGTTCCACTTCTTTTGGTTTACTCTTCTGAATTAGGATTGCTCTTGTCAAAATGTCTCTAAAAGAGACGTTGAATGAATGATCAAAAGTGAACTTCATTAGTCAGCTGAAAACATGGTGCTTCGAATCTTTCTAAAACCTGGAAATCTATTATCCATATTAAATACATTTTATTTGGCTCTGATAATTATCTCAAAAACTTTATTCTTGAATAGGGAGGATTTTAATTAATTACTATTGCACTTTGCATCACAAACTCCGCACAATCTTAAAATTGGAAGATTATAAATTAATCCGGATATTCGTTCGCTCCTTTCTTTGAAGATCGGTTTTTGTTTTACCGTTTCTCTAACGAGATAATTGAAAATATTCTAATTGGCCTTACTATGCTAATTTACTGTGTTTTGTCTTGTCAAGACTATAAAAGATACGTGTAGTGATACATATTTCAAATTAATTAATTTTTTAGATATGACTATAATCAATATACCACATGGTATTCGAAACCTAACGCATCCAATAACATACTAAATTTCTTCTCAAATCACCTCTCTTTTATAATTCTTATGTTGTTAAGAACTTAATTTCTAAAGCTATCGTATTAGCTAAAAAAATATTTTTAAATAACGTCAGAATCAAAATGGAAAATATTTTAACAAATAGTTATATTCCTAATAACCTAGTTAAAATTATGATTTAAAAACCACACTAAATTACTAACACCGATCATTAGTAATGACCTAATTTTTATCTAGAACTAACAAAATTAAACCAGTTGCATTAATCGCGATAATAATAAAATCTTCACAAACCGACATCAAACAATTTTTTACACTGACAATAAACAACCAACCAGATATTTATGAAGATGTTAACACACAAACTACAGAGAATATTACCAAAATTAAAGAGACAATTGTCAATATTTTAAATCAATTTGAAGTAAACTAGTTCATTTTCACTTTTAAACTTAATAATAATATTAGAAACCTATTAACGAAACTGAATCCTTGTTTTAGACAATATAATGAATGTAGTATATAAAATACCATGTTAAGACTGCGATAAATCAGATATTGGCTATACCACAACTAATATTAAAACCAGAATGTACAATCATCAGCAAACATTAAAGGCCAAATCGAAAAATAGTACAGCATTATCATGCCACGTAAAAACTAACAATTTGATAAAATACGTATTTTATACATGAACAATTTTAAAAGGAAACTCATATTCACAGAATCAACTATTATTAATATTATTAGAGACAAATAATTTCAGAAATGAAGGAAGCGAAATTGGAAGTCATTTCATTGAGACCATCAATAAATTACAGACATAATAATACCCAATATTATACGTTAATTAAATATATATATATAATTTATAAAAAATTTGTTACCCTTATTTATATATAATTTTAGTTACTTAGGAAAATAAATAATCGATGTTAATCATTCACTATCGAACAACCTATCGATAGTGCAAGACGAGTAATCTCGCTTATACTGAGGTTTTACGCCAGTTTGTAACGGACGACGTGTAAAACAACACAAACATTAAAAAAATTAAGAACGTACTTTGTACGGAAAATAGAGATAATATAAAGTAGTTTGAAAGTATGTAAAAGTTTTTATATCCTTTTTTAAGAGCTTAGATCTGATATTTCTATAAAGCCTCTTAAGAACTGAATTGTAACCAATATATTGATTGATTTGTTATACCATTAGGATGAATATGGCAGTATAACTGCCGAAAGCTAACATTTAAAAATAAAATAGCTCTCAAACACAGTGACCGAAAAAGAGTTTTATTACCCATTACATACTATAACGAATATAAAAATAACAGAACTCGGGGAATAACAATTATACAGCTTAGGCAGTCGAAGTCTTACAGAGGTGATAAATCAAATCACATAAATTTATATCGCTTTATAATCTCGGGTCATCTCTCAAGCACAGGGGATGACAAAACGGAAGTAGTTTTTCAACTTCTGGAGTGGCGTTTCATTACTGTAACAGGTATTATTTTTTTGATAGATCAGAAATAAGAAAGATTTATATTCGACATTATCTTTCTATTTCAATATTTAAATAGCATTCATTGTGTCTTTAAGCTGTTATTATACCTTAATCACGTACGTTATCGTTTCGTGGAGTACGGAAGGAGGCGATGATGTAGATCACGTCGGCATGAGCCTTATACGGACTGGTGATAAATGCTTGTTCTTCTCATCTTGTCTAATCAGTGTTTTGCGTGAAGCCCGGCGCGTACTCAGAAACCGCATCTCTTCCTTCCAACAATTCCTTTTAGCAGGAATTTGCTAAATAAGGTAGACGTCTACGTGACGTCGTGTACGCTCAACCAATTACATTTTACAGTGAAGTAAATTAGCATCTTTTTTTGGTGAGAGGGAGGGGGGAAAGTAACAGACTACATGACAGTGATCCTGAAAAGGGAGCTCCTCTTTAGAAACAAGGGAATTGAAAAGGGAGGATTTGGAAGGTACATTAAGAAACACAAGGATTGACTACTGGACTATAATTTAAGGATCCTTCCTGGTAATTCAGGGAGACGAAGGGAAAACCCTAGAAAACCTGCATCAGGTAGGTCGGGCTATTGGGTACACCCTTCCGAATGACGAGTGGAGTTAGCTGTGGGGTCTCCACCACTTTTAGGAGGCAGTTGGATCACCGGACAACTCTTACCGTATGCCGAAGGTCTTCGACTCCACTACATACACCTCCTAAAAGAGATGAAGGTGCCTCGGCATGTGTTAACATTGAAATTAGAGAGAGAACGAACCGCGTCATCTTTCTATGGAGAAATAACTGCGAGAGAGACCTCCCACAGGTATTCTCAGTGAAGCAGAAAGTAATCTCTTTTGTTCTATAAAAATTCAGCTCACAAATTACTGCAGTTTTAGTTAGAGAAAATATTTAACAGGTTTCTATTCGTCAGGAAATGTTAAGATTAAGTGTTTTTTTTTTCAAAAAATCTTTACTTACAAGTCGCATGTAGCGTGCTGGTCATTAGCGACAGACAAAATAGTTACAATTATAAACAACATAAATTTAATAAAATTTGCTTATATTCACATATTATATTGTTTCAAAACGTTCTGATCTGATAGAGAATTCTATCAGGTCTCTGTAGGCTTGGCTGGAGCAGCTGAAATCATCCTTTTGGAGTAACCTTCATTCTGGTCGCCTTAAGGTTAGGGCATCCGAAAATTAGATGCGTGAGTGATAACCTTATGTTACAATGATGACAGCTTGGATGGGGATCCCTGTAAAAGCAGAATGAGTGAGTTAAGTTTGAATGCATTGTTCTCAATCATGATACCAGCACCTGATGTCTTCTGGGTGAATTATTTTATTAGAATCACATTCTTTGAAAAAAATTTCCAGATTACGTTTGTGTGAATGTGAAAAAAAAACAATCATTATTTCAAAACGCACACGTCATTTCATTTGATTTAATTTAATTTGTGATTTTAATATAACTTATATAACCGCGTTGAATGTTTTCCGGCAAAAATGCGTTACAACACTCAGTTATTGAATTATTTTTATTAATTTACATTTAGCATAAATATCTGTGATAAATGTGTGGTTGATAAAAGCATGGCCAGGTACAGGAAAACAATTCCAGGAAAAAGCTTCCGCTTAAAATAGACAGGTTACCGGAGAACGCCCTTTCCGGCAGCATTTTCGCCAACAAACAAGGAAATCTTAATAGATCTAGGTTGGTGGAATTGAGGCCAGTTTCCACCAATTAAAGGATTTCTAAGCAAAAGGGAGAGAGGAGGACTGCTAGGCAAGAATTTTGTAGAAAGTCAAAAAAGTCATTCTTGACTGAGACCTGGCAGAGGGAGGACCTGGAGAAGAACGGAGATAGAAGCAGATCACCACGTGGGTGAATGAACCGGGTGTTGCTCTAAGTCATTGAGCAAAAATCCTTTCTGGTAAGCCGTCGTAAGTTTCCTTCCTGCGAATGTTGAGACGATAAGTTTTATTGTTTTTCATCAAAATTACTTTTTTTAGAGTCCATCCGGAAACACGGTAAGAGAGTATCATATTGAGCAGCCGGCAATATATGTTTTAAACTTAGCACATTTATTTTATAAATATTTCTTTCCTTTTTCTGAATAAATATAAATTGGTAAATTTAATTTTGATTTAGTTTACGGACCACGTGGTGTGCCATAATATAAAAAGAGTCATGGGAACAAATTTACAAAGAATAAAAATAGATACTCATCTCTGAGATGGGAAAATATGCTTCAGTGATTCTGTGTATCGGCCAGACGTTCTACTGAATGCTTTAAAAGATACGGATTGCATGGCCAGATATAACCGCCCTTCACTCCCACTTCAACCTTCAGTTCCGGACAGATAAGTCAGATCATTCAATGTTCTTTGAGAACAGCGGATATGAAACTTCCTTAATTCCTCACGAATACTGTAGTAGGGCATGCGTAAGAAAAATTGATGCTGGAGAGGAGAGGAATGAGAATTCCCTCGATCTCTGGGACCATGTTGTGATGGCGTAGTTGTGGTGCAGCCAGCTGCTGACAGCTACGGTGTCGACTGGCGTAGCCCCAAGGTCTTTGACCTCCAAACATACATCCCAAGAGCCGGATGAGGCGTCTTGCTTGTATCTAGAAATCAGTCCGTCTTTTCCATGGACACGGAGTCTTGTTTTTGTCAGCAAGCTTATGGTATCGCTAACCGCAGAACATGAGAGAAAGCGTTCGCCAGTGGGTACAGCAACTTCATGCCTCGGACACATCTCTTTGGCTTTATATAATCGATTCTTAATATATTCGTAAACAAGTCAATAAGAGCCTGGAATACTCTGCTCGAAAAGTATTTGTAATCGAAATCAGAGTGAAGTGAGGTGAAAATGTAGTAATGTAAAGGAAAGCAAGGGTCTTAGGGTTTAAAAATTGCGTTCTTAGTTTTGTTTTGCTTATAAATACAATTTTTTTTACTATCATCAAGACTGCTAACGGGCAGCTGCAGTAATAATAAAAAAATCACTTCTCATAACAAATTATTTTTCTGAAGTGTCTTGTTTTTAAAAATATTTTGTTATCGCCTTGGGCCGCTGAAAAAAATTATCCTGATTTCCATTTATGATTCATTCCATCATTCCTTGAAAGAGAAAATAGTATTAATCAAGAAATATAAAAAACTGTATAAATTAATGGCATACAATATATATATATGTTTGTTTGTGTGTGTCTGTATGTATGTTAATGAAAGAGGACGAATGACGTATTACTTCGTTTTCTCTATTCATCTAAAATACTTTAATCGTAAATATTATCAGTTTGGACACTAAATAATTCAGTATATTGTAAATGAGTAGGGGATATTATTTAATTAATGTAATAATTGAGTTTAAATATATATATTTATTAATTGTAAACACAATAATTTTTAATATGGGTAGTGCGTAGATATATTAAGTTCAAAATAATTATTTAAAAATGGGATTTTATTAAAGATCTCAGGGTATTAATGGTTTGGGTGATCACGTGTAGCAGATCTGTTCGTTGACGAACCTGAGTTGTTTCATAGGCGTCTCGCTGTAATTTCCCCCTTCTTCCTGACAAGCGACTTTGTCATTCCGGAATATTTGGTATTTAAGTTCCCGTAAATTATAATAAAAATTTGGACGCGGGTTCTACTGCGCTACAATATACAATATGCTTCTTCGTTTTAGAGCGCCGAGCCACTTACTGCATGAGTATACGAAATGAATTTACTCGATTCTTTCGACCATCTACTTACTTAAACAGTGCGTAGAACACTAAATAATGAATTATATGAAATATTTTGAACTTGGTGAGTGATCGTTCTTCCCTGAGAATTTGTCTATACTTAATTCCACGCCCGTAATTTAGCTGGTTTCCAGACCGTTACCTTTCTTGGATCATAAAAATCTTGATGGGCGCTCAGTGACGTATGCTGATTCGGGGTTAGCTCCAAATTAACCGGGATGATGACTGAAGGTACCTTAACCGAGTCAATAATCCTCCTGGTACATTAAATCTGAAGAGACTTTAAAAAATTTACGGTGCACTAAGAGAATGAACAATATTTTCAGTAGTTATTCTCCAGGTAAACTAAGAGAGCCCAAATTTCACGGGATACTTTAAAGAAGTTAAGAACACTCCCAGTACTTTAAGGGAGTTAAAAATTCCCGGTACTTCATAGGAGTAAAAATGCTCCCGTTCTTAAGGAAGAATATTTCAATTTGCCTACGTAAGTTTTATCATTATTATATTTATTTATTATATTATTACTTATTATTAAGTATAAAAAACAAATATTTGTTTAAACTGCACTAAAGCTCATCAAAATCGTATGAAAGGTATAGAAACGAATACGGAGATATCAAAGATACAGTAATTTTTAATTACATAGAAGATTGTATCCTATGAATGATATATATGCAATTAAATATACCAAACTGACCTAATCCTTTCACTCGTTCTCATGGACTATGTTCTAAATAACATGTGTTTTTAAACAAGATCGTCCTAAAAACAACTTTTTCATAATTAATTCAAATATGATGCTAAGTAATATCTCCAAGAAATGTTAATTTATTAATAATAATATTGCGAGTCAAAATAATAGAATCGAACGCACCTGACTTATGTAGCTCAGAATGTAGAATTTATTTTTAAACAAAAAATTATTTCTATTATATACGTCCTTTTAGGGAATAAAAGTATGTTTATGAAGGTTTATAAAGGCTGTGATAACAATGGTGAGCGGAAACTATTGAACCTTGCTATGGTTTCCATAACAATTTATGAAACAACTAATAAATTATATTTTCAAAGTTCAACTCTCAAGGGGGTGAATTGAAGAGGTGAATAAATAATTAACCAACAAAGTGGTGAAAGTGTTCAGTTTATACGTCTTCATGAGCTAAAATATATTTTGGCAAATAAAATCATACTTTTTCAGCATAAAATTGCACCGTTTTTGAAGTCACTCTAAGCGGAGTGGAGTGACATTCCAGCCTACCTAGTACCATATATTGGCTTATATAAAGACAATGGATAAAAATTTAAAAAATAGGCTTGGGGTTCACCGTTTACTCTCCTTGGTTTCACTCCAACTTCCATATTTTATTCCTTATATTATAAGGGCGCCAGCTAATTTTTATTAATGAAAACTACCAAAAGGTTTTAATTTAAACAGCAGTCCATTTATTCTAACACTGAGACAAAACCTATCCACAGGGCGTGGATATTATTACAATTTAATTTCCTACGCGGCTTGTCGTCGACTGAAATATAAATCATAATCAAACACAAATTCGTGTTGGCGTCTAACTACTTTGATTTCATAGTGTGATCGATGACCCTTCACGTACATTCTTGGTCGTGATTCCTCCAGATGACTAACGCTTATACGGTCCCGCATTCTGAGCGGTGCATCAACAATTGCCGTTTTTTTCTGTCGGTGAGACAAACGGAACCGACAACAAAGAAGTGGCCACCGTGGGTTGACGGCTTGGGTCTCGAACAAGCCACCGAAATAGTGGTGGTGAGACGCCACACGGATTTGTGTTTCATTTATGATTTATAATAGAGTCGACGACGAGACGCGGAGGATATTACAGTATATCAATGACCACGCCCTGTGGATTGTTTCTCTCTCATTGCTCGAATAAATCAAGCCCACCAAGGAGTTAAACACTAGTTTTAATGCATTTTTATTGCCATTTGAACCTTGGCTTGTACTGTATATCCTAAATATTAAATTTATCACACAATCTGCACGCCAATAGACATAATTAAGAATTTTGAACTTGTACATACATTTCTTACGTAACAACTAACAAAGATTCTTTTAAATTTTAACTTTACAAGGGGTGAATTGAAGAGGTGAGCAAATGTTTATAAAAAATCATAAAATTCGTATATAAGTATTCGTGATTTGTCGTATTAAACAGTGTAAACATTCTTTAAATTAAATTGCAAAACAATATATTGTAACGAAACCTACGTTAGCCACAGCTATGCTCTGCCGTCGATTCTGAATTATTTCGATTAATTGGGCGTTAGGTAATTTTACCAAGGAAAATAACCAAAAGAGCTTTTTATTTTAAAAGAACTCGTCTAAGAAGTTTAACTGTTTGAGATCCATAACTGAAGTGATTGCGTCCTAGTTACAAACCAAATGAAAACTTACGTGTAATATATATATATATATATGGAATATTGCGGTAATAATGCCGGTCTCCAGCGCTAAGTCGGGTTCAGGAGTTAGAGTGGAACTTTTATTATCCGACATAAATATTTCCCTCCTGTTGGCTGGTTGGGAGGATTGACCCCAGGAATAATGGCTTACCTCTGAAGCTGTCATTTTAAAATATTTTTTCAAGAATTTCCATTTATATTTCATTATGGGAAGACGATGGCTGTTGGTCGATGCGACCGAGCCGTTGTCAAGGCAGTTCGGGCAGGTACGAGCGTCTGAGAGTTTGCGTAGCACGTGATTTGAGTCGCCTGCAGAATATTAAATTGCGTGAGGCAATCTTTGCAGATGTTAGACGAGTGCAGATGCCTCCGCTGAGTCAGACGACGGTGACGGTGCACTTCAGTGTAGACGCTCTCAAGGACGCGCCGCGACGTCACGCGTTACGGACGAGACGCTTTCAGGAGATTAGATAAACAACCTGGTGACGTCCAGACACTATCTGCGGTACGCGTCGCACGTTAAAAACTGACAAACATCAAGCAGAATTATAGCAGATTATTTTTTACGCTCCAGTCCAAAGGTTTATTTTAACAGTCGACTTTGAATACACATCAAATCATGTCCTCTTATGATAAAGTTCAACCGTACGTAGATAAAATCTCGAAATATGCACTGTTGATATTAATCACTTTTTTATGTTCATGTCGGTGATCAGTTATGGATCTGTAAGGATACTAAAAAAATTAAGCCCTGTTAATTGCAGTTATCATTCTTGCTACCCTTCTGGACAAAAGAATCAAGAATCACGAAAGCATAAAATAATTATCTGATAATAGTAATTAACATTTTAAAAATAATTTATTTGGTGCTACTTTCAATGTCAAATTTTCTTTACGTATGTTTCTTAAATACACATTTCTCCAATATCTTTACAACTACTTCCATGGAAATCGGGCGGTATCTAGAAGAAACGTAGATAAACCTTTAACTTATCATAATGTTTACATAGTTATTTCAATATTTACTTTCAAATTTTTTTAATTTTTTTGAATGTTATTTATTATAACATTCATTAACGTCTTTCAATTTAAATTAAAATCAAAATTCTTTCAGTCATTTATCTACAATTATAAAAATTTTAAAATACCTTTTAACTTAGACAAATTCTTAATGTAGTTTACCAAATGAATTGTAATAACTGTTCATCTTTATTCTTAGGTCAACACCACTAGAATTGTGGAACATACAAATACCGTTAATATTGCACAGGATAAATTATCTGTTATTTTAGAATATATTCTACATACCAACCATTTAATTAGGATAATTTCCTAATTTTAGTCAAAGACACGAGTTATAAATATCATTTGGTTTCAGAAATGTTTCACATTACACTTAATACTAGTAAATTTGACGTAAATTGATGACCAGAGTTTAACTGTTTTGAACCAAAGAATTTAATTTTCCAAATCTTTATATGTTATTTGACTAATTTGTGGTGTCTTTGTATAGTTATATCTATACTTATTATATATATATAT
The DNA here is from genome assembly GCA_034510155.1 of Eucriotettix oculatus. Lineage (NCBI taxonomy): Eukaryota > Metazoa > Arthropoda > Insecta > Orthoptera > Tetrigidae > Eucriotettix > Eucriotettix oculatus. Next base: position 43,514,550 of record CM067376.1, on the reverse strand, counting down.
ATATTATATATCTCTTGTTAACCTTATGAGTGTCCATATCCGGACAGAAATATGCCATTTATTTAAATTAATTGATCCTTATAATTTTATTGCCGGTTATTGACATTATTTATAATGTGATATTATATTTAGACATATAGTATCCAAATATAAAAATACTTTAATTTTAGTATTATCTTGCCTATTTTAATAATTGTACAAAATTTGAAAGTAATAACGTTAGAACGTTTCAAGCACTTTGTATTAAATCTAGGTAAAAGCCATTTTAAGATAAGAACTAAATTTCCGTTTGTTTAGAAGTAACCTGCACCACACTTTGAGAATTTCTTCAACTTCCTTTTTAATTTTTTCTCGAAGAAGAATAAATTAATTTAAATAAAAGTGTTGTTATATTGGCGGTTGATGCGGCTAACAAACAGAACAACACGTCAGTTGTTTGTGGGACCCACGTGAGTGCTGTTTGACAGGAAGAGGTGATGATGTGTTGTTCTTGTTTCAGGGCGTCCTGTTATGTAAATATTCGTAATGCTAATGTGTTCTAGAAATATCAAAAACGCCCGCGGGAACACCGACACGTGATTACCTTTGGCTAGTTTGCAGCGAAAGTTATAGCGAAATTCATCATTTGCCTAAAAAAAGGCTATAAATAACTGTAATTTTATTTCGGACTACTATTGATGGCGTAATTAATTACTTAACTCAATTTAAGTACTAAACGTGAACGAGATCACTACCAGGAATTAGTTTAAGTTTATTTGCACACTAAATAAGAGGACTGTTCAATAAGTCAGGTAAATATTTACGAAAGAGCGGAAAATTATTCGCTTTCGCGCCATGTTTTATAACGATAAATTAAGAAGTAGGTACGCAAACGGATGTGATTCCACAATTACGCGATAAGCCGTGACGACAATGAATAGTTGCTTGAATAGGCAATAGACTTCTTCACTCGTTTCTGAAATAGGAGTTGTTGTTGGGGTTTTCAGTCATAAGACTGGTTTGATGCAATCCTCCCCCTCCATGCTATCCTACCTGGCGCACAACTACCACATCCCAAATCCCCCCTAATCTGCTTAGTGTATTGCATTCCTCTGCTCTTACACCACACTCTTCCCTCTAATACTAATTTTACAAGACCCTAGTTTCTTAAAACGTGGTCTATTAATCTACCCCCTTCCATATTGTTCTTCCTTCTGCTTAAAACATCATCGTTAGTGATTCAAAGTCCTCCATTTGTTCTGTTTAGAACATCCTCTTTCCTTTTATGCAACTTTTATCGTCCTCGTTTCGCACCCATATAACGAATATTTTAACCAATTATTTCCCAATATCCACACTTATATTACCCGTAAGTCAATTCTTCTTTTTTGCGGAAGCCTTCTTTGCTTGTACTATCCTGCTCTTTATGTCTACTATACTTCTACCATCCCTAGTTATTATGCTGCCTATGTAGCAGAATTCGTTTACTTCCTTCAAAATATCCCTTCCACTATTTCCAATACTACACTCCATTACTTGGTTTTTGCCTCTATTAATCTCCTTTTGCCAGGTTTCCAAGTCTTTTTATAGCTCCCTTATAACATCTTCAGCAAACCTTGGGGTTTTATCTCTCTTACTTTCAGTTTTATTCCTATTACACGTTCCTTTTTAACTTTCTTCATCGCCTGTTCTATATATTAGTTAAACAGCCTGGGCGACAGACTGCATCCTTGTCTTCTCCTTTCTTTATTTCTGCTTCCTTTCTTGCCCTTCAATTTCTAATTACTGCCGACTGCCTTCTGTAGATGTTATGGGTAAGCCTTCTTTCTCGCTATTTTATTCCTTTCCTCTTCAAAATCCTTATTAGTGTGCTCCAGTTGACATTATCAAAGACCTTTTCTTAACCCACAAATGCCATGAACGTAAACATGTTTTTTTCTTATTTTGTCTTCTAAAATTAAACACAAAGTCAATATTTCTTTTCTTGTCCCTACATTCTTCCTAAAACCAAACTGATCTTCTCCTAACTCGCATTCTATTTGTCGTTCCATCCTCTTGTATACTATTTTCGTTAATATTTTGCACACATGGGATAGTAAACTAATTGTCCTGTGCTGTTCGCATATATCAGGCCCAGTCGTCTTCGGTATGGGTGTATTTATATTTTTACTAAATTATTCTGGTATTTTTCCTGTTTCGTAGATTTCGCAATCGATCCTGAACATCCATGATGTTGCTTCTTTTCCCGATGATCTTATCAACCCCGCTGGAATGTTATCAATACGGTCGCCCAACTCTTCTTAATCCATTTCCTCTTCTTCTACTATTATTGACCGATCTAGATTTCCACCGTGATACAGATCTACTTTTCTTCTTTATCCATAATTGGCTTCCCATCCGCCTTCTAACGCTCTTGCTAATATTTTTCCTCTCTCTGAATGTTTCTATGATTTTCCTAATAAGCTGCGTCTATTTTCATCTTTCACCATGAAATCTGAAACCGCTTTGTATTTCTCTTGGAGTCAAGTCTCTTTTGCTGCTTTGCACTTCCATCTATCTCATTCTTCAAGCGTCTGTATTGCTCTTTACATTTTTCTTCGCTCGCGTTTTTATATTTATATTTATGTCTTTAATTATTCATTTCTGGTGTAATTTGTACTTTTCTGTTGGTCTGAGCTATTCTTCCTATTTTTTCTTCGGCTACTCTAGTTATTTCTTTCTTCAAGAGTGTCCATTTCTCTTTTGTTTTGTTTCTTTCTCCTTCCTCTATAAATCTACTCCTGATATCTTCTTTGAAACTCTGAAATACCTTTCGTTGTTTCAGATCTTTTTGTTTTACTTTTCTTGTTTATACGGAAACAAAAAATATTGGTTGAGTGGTAGCCACGCACGTTACAAGTCGAACTGTTATACTATGTTTTTCTTTTTATTCATTATTTGCTATAGTTTTATTAAAATTTAAATAAAAGATTAATGACTGTTGAAAAGGAAAAGAGCTCAATTTTTTTATTTTATTGAAATATCTGCAAAAATTCCGTTACTAAATATGATAATTAATTTAAAATAAAACTGGTATTTCATAAAGTAACACCACAAGTCTTACTTCATTACTTGTTTTAGGAAGGAACTTCCTCACTCGTAGTATGCGTGCACTTTCTGCTCTGTAACACACAGTCCCGCCTGTTATGGATGGCCCTGTCCCTCACAAAGTGTTGACAGAACTTCCCAGAAGATAAGAAGCACGACCACGGCTAACAAGAAAATCCTGTCTGTCTGGCCTAAGCCACTCGACTCCGCCACTATATCTCGTCGCCACTTGCTGCTGGTGTCTGGGCGAGTGAGGTAGGACCGAAGATCCACTTGTTTACTTCATGCGACGAAAAAATACCTGGAAAATAAATGTCAAAATATAATAAATATTATACATTAACGATGAGATATAATACAACGTAAATATGAAATACAAAGAAGTAAATTAAATAAATACAGATTGATCTTATTTCATGTCTTCATCAAGGACTGTTACGACTCTAACGGAATATTTAACACATTAAAACATTTAATTTAATTGAATACAAAAATTATTTCCGATCGAACGTCTTGTAATTGTGTTGCTTGTCTAACTTACAATGAAAACGTAGTAATATAATTTTTTGTAATTGACATATGCTATTTTCAGATCGTATTAGCTCGTTGATGTGTCATACATATTTTGAAATAAAACGCGAATTTCAAACAGAAAAGAAATGATTCCTTTGAAGCTCACAATTAAGAAGGACAGAATTAATAAATCTCGACAGGGCCCGGGACCTCCAGGTTCGATTCCCTGGTCTGGTCCGGATTGTTCCATTCTCTCCTCAGTTGTGTTCCATTGGCTTTAGGCTGAGCTTCAATAGAAGCATTTCTTCTCTGTTTGGAAATAAAATCCTGCAGCTATGATCAACTTACAGAACGTTCACTATTCACTGATTTCTAGTGTTAGCTATAAATATAACAAGGGGGCAGTTGACTATGTATTGTAGAGAGATAGTAATTTGTTTTAAACTAATTTGGTGACGAATTTACGTTGTCTGTTGGTCCTTGGCGCCGTCGGGCTACTCAGCTTGTGCGGCGTCTCATGGACCGTCGACTTCGATGTTTTGCCAGCGACTGCTCCCCTCATCTCCCCTTCCTTGCTCTTTTAAACATTTTTTGGGCAGTCGCACTTCTTACGCGCAATAACTGCAGATTTCCCGGCGCCAGAGAATTTTTTTCCACCCTCATGTTTGGCTTTGGTCTGTCAGCCTTGGACGTTTCTTCCACTCTCCACACGGTCCACGCTGGTGTCTGGAGATGGTCTGTCAGCCTTGGGCGTTTCTTACATTCTCCACATGGTCCACCCTCGTGTCTGGTCTGGGGCCTCGGACCGTCATCCTTTTCTTACATTCTCCACATGGTCACACTTAACATCTGATGATTACTCGCGCGATTAACATTGTCAAAATCTCAGTTTTTAATTAATTGCGCCTATTATTAATAACGCACTATAGTCTTGAAACCCTGAATCACTCTGTATGTTACCGTTTTCGGTAACAGTTGCGATGGATGTCAGAACAAGGACTTTTAAGTTTTGTTTGTAATTCTTTTCTATCACTTTTTTGAGAATTTCAAATGAAATATGTTAGCAATTAATGCAATCAAAGTTACGATTTTAAATAGTCCCTGGAGAAATATTGTTTATACTTGCACTACACAAAAATATATTGCAATTAGTGCACTTTTACTCGTGGATGTGTGCGTTCTATTCGTCGACGCGTTGAATAATAAAGTGAGAAAGCGAGATATTTGGGTATTAGTATAAAATCATATTCCATAAATCCTATAGAGAAGCACAAGCTTCAAGGATGTGGAACGAGTCAGAGATTTTACATAGGTTGCTTTATTAATATTAAAATATACTGTAACTATTCATTAATTTTTAACTTATAATAAGATTTTCTTAAGTTCTATACAGAAGACCTTATATATAAAATTGATAAATATTTTTATTTTTATATCCTATGCTAAAAAATTAGTGTTCTAATAATGTTCTTTCATAATTATAAATATCTACCCTATGATACATTCAGCTCCATAAATTCTTCAACAGAGTAGAAGGAGTGGCTTAGTAAGAACTTAGTTCATATTTGAACTTGTTTGGATTTATTTTTAATTGTTTAATGGAGGTGGGAAGTTTATTAAATATGCTAATAGCATTGTAATGTACACCCTTTTGTATTACGGTTAGAGACTTCCCTTCCTTGTGTAAATTGTTTTTACTTCTGGTATCAAAGTCATGTATTTCTGAGTTTAGTGTGAAGAGGTTACTGTTATTAATAACAAATAACATGAGTGATTGAATATGCTGGCAAGTGAGTGTCAGTATTCCAGTTTTCTTGAAAAGTCCCCTACAAGATGTTTTTGGTGAGACCTGACATAATATTCTGACAGCCTTTTTTTGAAGTGTAAATATTTTATCTTTCCCTGATGCATTGCCCCAGAATATTATACCATATGTCATTATAGAGTGGAAATATGCAAAATAAACTAATTTTCTTATGTTAGGATCACTACAACTTGACATAATTCTAAGAGCAAAGGTTGCCGAGCCTAGTTTTCGCAGGAGAATATTAATATGATCCTTCCAGTTTAATTTATTGTCCATGGATATACCTAAAAATTTTGTACATTCAACTTCAGTTATTTCACAATTATTTGTTGCTAGTTTTATTGAGTTCAAATTGGCATTCTTTGTCTGAAACTGCATGAAGTGAGTTTTATCACAATTGACTGACAAGCCATTGGCTGCAAACGTATTAACTTATTTCATGAACGCTATTCGGACGGCTCAATAGAGGTTGTCAGGTTGTCTACGGTCATCCTACGCCGATTGTATGAAGAGTCACAGGGCAAGGAACAAATGTTTGAAAGAAAATAATAACGGAGAAGAACGTGAAGGGAGTGTACAGCCCGACTTAACAGCTGCTGGTGCACAATGGCTGATTTGAGAGGCGTGTGCAGCTGGGAAGGTAATCTACAGTAAACACCACGAGGCATCTTCAGCTTGTTTATATTCAAGGTCTCGTATAATTCGCCAGCTTATGTGAATGAATGTGCATACATTACAATACTATTATTTACTGTCCTGTGTGATGACAGGTCTTTGTACCTCAGCTCAAAACAATCCGTGATTATCCATTCTATTCTTCTGTCACCTCAACTGCCAAGCAGATAGTAAAAATAATAATAATAGTATTTCTAGAACAAGCTCATTGATGCAATATTCATAAATAGAACGATAATACTGTTAATGAAAGTCGAAAAGAATGTGTATTTATTTAAATTATCTTTATGTTGTATCACTGCTGTCTAGTATCCTCATGAATACTTATGCACCACTACGTTCAAAATACTTGAATGTGAATCATACAATGCTCCAAGTTTCGTCATCTTAAGAAACCATCAGCACCGTTGATGTAGACTACAGCTTTCTCAGTTTAAAGCTTGAAGAAATAATTCTTGGATTTCTATCTCAGTAGAACATAGAGCTTCATTCTTCCGTTCTTTCTGTATTTTTTCCCCTTTACGTGTACCTGAATATAATAACGCTTGCTGGGTAGTATTTTTTATTAGTTTCGGGGATCAGCAGAAAATATACATTCGCTTTAATATCCTGAATATTGGAACATCCTCGTCACAAAATTAAGCGTCCCATCCTGAATACAACAAGCAATACAAATTTAGAATCGAGAGCACGTTCACAGTTTGTGAAATGGTTCTTATCGGACACCTTGTTATGGCAGCACTATTTTCTCCCACTAAATAAGTTTCAAATTGTTGAAACCATACTCAGAATCGGAAAATATTCTCTTTCTCTATTTTGTTAATCGTGTTCAGTGTATTTGTACCTCTAAAATCTTACATTTTTCTTCTGAGATTTCCAAGTGATGTCTTCATTTCTTGTTGCGGACGTCAGTAAGGTGTACATTTGGGCCATTAATTAAGTTAATAAGTAAACGACGTAATTGTAATTCCTTGTTTAAAAATCTTTCTAATTTCGCTTTGAGATTCATGATGAAGAACAATTAATACAAATGAAAAGTAAACTAAACGTGCGACATTGCTAACTAATTATTTCAAGAAAAACAAACAAGCATGAAAGTAATGTAAACAAAAAATAAAAGAAAAATTGACGAAACTCTGACTTGAACCTTCGACTACTCAAGCCGAACGTTCAATCGCAGGCATAAAGCCGCACAGACAGCGTGAAAAATACTATATCAATTGATTATTCGTACTCATGCGCTCGACATGGACCCACCACAGGGGCAACTGATGCTGAGTGGATGTGACGTTATGGAAACTTGTGGTTCAAATTTACGACATTTCCAGTCCGTTTGGATCTTAAATGTTCTATATCTATTACTTGCCTCAGTGTCCCCCACGTCACTGCGTACACTTTTAATTAGTTACCGTCCTCACTCTGTATGTTTTTTCGGTCACAGCTGCGATGGATGTCAGAACATGCACTTTAAGTTTTGTTTGTAATTCTGTTTTATTACTTCATCTAATGAAAGATGTTGGCAATTAATGCAATCAAATTAATACAAGAATTAAATATCGTTTAATAATCTTTTAAAAAAATAATTATTACGGTCGGTTATTTTTCAAAATAATCCTAAATTCTATTTGTTTTAATGCCATTGTAACCAATGAATTAATTTTATAATATTAATCTTGTTCTGAGGTATTGGCCGTTATATTTATTTATTTGGTTATTATACGATAAAGATAATATAAATTATATATCATATTATATGGAAGATGCGAACAGCGCAGGACAGTTAGTTTAGTAACTCATGCGTACAAAATATTAACGAAAATAGTACATAGGAGGCTGAAACGTCAAATAGAATGCAAGTTAGGAGAAGGTCAGTTTAGTTTTAGGAAGCAGCAATATTGACTCTGCGTTAGAATACAGAATAAGAAAAATCACGCCTACGTTTATAGCATTTATATATTTAAACAAACCTTTGATGACTACTAAGGATTTAGAAGAGGACAGGAATGACATATTGCGAAAGAACCTCTACAGACGGTAGTCAGCAGTAATTAGAATTTAAGGGCAAGTAAAGAAAGCAGAATTAAAGAAAGGAGTAAGACAATGTTGCAGTTTCTCGCCCGTGCTCTTTAACTTATATGTAGAACAGGCGATGAAGAAAGTTAAAAATGAATATGGAAAGGGGATTACATTGAAAGGAGAAGAAATAAAAACCCCAAGGTTTGCTGACGATATTTTAGTGTGGGCAGCCAGAAAAATCATAAATGGCATGAACGTGATCCTGGAGGAAGAGTACAACATGAGGATTAATGGAGAGAAAACCAAGGCGATAGATTGTAGTATGGGAAATAGTGGAATAAGAAAGGGTGTTAGATTGGCAAGGGATATTTTGAAGGAAGTTAAGGAATTCTGCTACTTGGGCAACATAATAACTAGGGATGCTAGAAGTATAGTTGACATAAATAATACAATAGCACAGGCAAGGTAGGTTTTCACAAAAAAAGAGAGGAATTTAGTTACGGCCAATTTAAGGATAGGTTAGCATGGAGGGTTGCATTAGACCAGTCTTAGGACTGAATACCACAGCAACAAAATTGTATGGAGATTATAAGCTGCAGTTATGAATTTCTGTTGAAAGCTTTTATTTTGGTCTCTATTTTAGGCTCTATATTGGTAAATAAACTGACACTTATATTCCCGTGTAATTTAAATGTCACTTTCGGTTACTTATTAATATATTTCTGTAACTAATCTTCGAGGTAATGAAAAGAAGTATTTTTTTCCAGTTATATGACATTATGGGTTGATTTGATTGATTATTCAATGGAAGAAAATTGTAGAGTAACATTTTTTTAGTCGTTGAAGTTTCCTTTAATCACGGGCGGTGCAAATTTTCCCGCGATACACGAGTATAAAAGAAGAGGTCCTTGAAATGCATGTTTATCTCTGCCTAAGCGAAAGTCCACAGCGATTCATGTGAAGCGATCATGTAAGCTCGTGGTTGCTGCTGCAGTTTATAAATAGCAGAGACATGGGGACCTCGGGGTTGTGCGATGGAACCAAAATATTCCACAGCAACTACGCATTACATAATCTACTTAATTAAGTTAATCCATAAAAAAACAATATATTCACCATTAAATATCCGAAATAGAATAAGTAATATAGAATAAAAGTTAGGATTTTCTCTGAAATATAGACATGAACGTTCATAACCACGAATATGAGAAACTACTGATACGGAAATGAAACAACATGTCAGAGAAATATTATTTTGGAATAATTATAATTATAAAGAGTCATTTTCCCAGAATAAATCTATGTTTTTATTTCTCATATCCATAAAAAATATAAATATGATAGCATTTACTTTAATGAATACTGTGACGTGGATTTTATAATTTAAAAATATTTTAGAAAATTATTCATATTTAAATGGGTGGGCGCCAATAAATCTCAACTTTTAAATTTAAACATTTTTATTGTTAACAAAAGTAAAAGATTCAACAATATTAAATATTTAAATTTAGTGAGTTTTATTTGCCTAGCTGAGCCGTAACCAAAAATAAAATTGCAAGAGACTTAGTAAATTTAATTTACTTTTACTCAGGGTTGTATTACGTGTTTATACGCATAGCATAGCCTTTTGGGTCCTTACTTTACGTTCTTCCTCCCCTACTTTATTTGTTGACCAGCAGTCCTGGATTTAATGCGAAGGCAGCTTCCGGGTCAGCATAGAAGTGACAAGTGGTGTCTGTCTTTTCCTTATGATACTCCCTGCCAGATCGCCTCTCCTCTCAAACTCGAAGCCGACTTTCCGTTTCATCGTACTGAATTCTCAGCTCCAACTCTCTTTTTCGAACGACCTTTTCCGAGGTCCTCTCCACCTCGAACTCACTTCTCCTAAAACATGATTGGTCTCCCCAATTTTTCTATCCTCCCCAGGTCCTTCAATGGTGTTGGCGACCCTACCCTTCCTCTCCAAAAATTCAACAATTGGGAGGGGCCACCCTAGCTATCTTTTGGGTCAACCACCTTTCCGTTTCAGACAAAGACTGCTTGTGAGGCTACAAATTATATGGCTTTGATGACTTGGTGGGGTTTTCCCTGGACGGGTGCCTTGCAAATACTTCAGGACTGTTCTGTACGGAATTTTGTACCAAAATTCTTAATATTTTAATATTAATTTATATGAATACAACAAAATATATGACGAAATACGCGTCAGAATATTTAAAATTACTTCGCACCCTGCTCTTCATATATACGGTAGTGGATTGACATTTTACAACCCTCCTTGGAAGAAGTCGACCAATTGAACTGAGAAACTATTTTTATGCTGATAAGTAATTAAAGAGTATCCCTTGGTCATTCGTGACATCAGTCGTCGTCTTTGATGTTTTATTCGAGAGATCGATATCTAGAAAAGAATTGCCTGAGTGTTATACAATTTTCCCTTATAGACACCCTTATGAAATTAAGCATGATATTGATAAGTATTTTAAAAAGAATATCAATATTATTTTAGTATTCACTAAATTTATATATTTTACTCAGAGTAAACTTAAATATCCTGAATAATTTGAGCGTAAAACTCTTCAAAAATATTGAGAAATACCTTTTCTTTATCTACCAATCGCAGAATCAATTCCACTATCCATACATTAACTGTTTCTTCAGCCTGTGAGGCAAATTGAATCGACGTAATTGTTTCATAATAGTAGTCTTTGATAAATGTATTTGTTGCTCGTTAACTCTTTTAACTTAGATTATTATTATTTGTTAATCGTCAAAAACTGAATTTAATCATATATAATGTAGTTCTGTTAAGTCGTTGTTTAGTTAGTCAGTCATTTACAGGGGTGGATGTTTCGGGGTCACAGACCTTGGGCATCCGGTAAAAGTTGTTCGCTGATCGAAGCATGGAGACGGATGTGTTGCGTCTCCACAACAATCCAGTCTACCGTTATCGGGAGTAGTATCATACGCCCGATCTACCTCAAGCAGGTTTATCTATGGATTTCCTTACATCATTTAAAGATGAAGCGCTGGGTAGGATCCTTATACAACAACCCGGGGTACGTAGTCAACATTTGGAACCTTTACTCTACCTTCCATATCCCCTCTTTTCTATCTCTTTTCTATGCTATTTTAGGAGAGAGGCACAAAAGCGGATAACCTTCACGTATCCTGTGTTTATAAAAATAGTTCATCTCTTGGGTAGTGTTGTATTGTTTACAATATATTTAGTGGTTAATAAAGTAACCTGTAGCGTGCTTGACAAGCGTTTAAATTATTTTATAAAATATAAGTGGAGTATTCATAGCATGTAGATGTAACACGAAGTTAATAACTGCAATAAAATATTTATTGTATCATTCTGAATACTATTGTTTCTTATGTAATTAAATTCGCAGAATTATTATGATATGTCGTAAGCTTTCTAAAAAGTACTGGGAATAGTGCAAAACTTTTATTATTACTAAATCTCCGTTTTTAATTTTTTGACAGAATCTAGAACGTGTGGCCGCTGTGAGTTTCTTGTGCGGCCTTCTTTAAAGGTAGTACGGAAAAAACCTCGGTTTTCGTCTATAATCCGTGGAGTAATTCGCTGGAGTTGACATTTTCGAGTACTTCAGAGAAGATGACATTGATTAAATACCATCAATTTAGTCTGCAGCTGTACCGATGGCGAGCCTTCCAAGGAAGATAAAAATAGAAGGCTCCTACGGAACTAAAAATGTGCTTATTTTAGTCACAGGAAGATATCTGGAAAGATGCTGTTTATTATCCATGCCTATGAGATAATGCACACCGTTTTTTTGGAAGTTCATTCTGTTGCGTGTCTCTAATGACAAAAATTAAAACTAGTTTAAGAACTCATATTTTATATGCTCATTTTTTTACAGGATCAATTAAGGCTGCGCGTTACGAACGTTGATCCAAATATTCATTTACTTTCAGTCAAGATGCAAATATCCAACTAACATATATTTCCGATTGAATTAATTTTTTTACGTATTGTAGCTGTGTTAATATTATATTTATTTTAATATTATAAATTTATTTAAATTTCTTCTACTAATATAGTTATTACTTCTACTTAATATCATTTTTTCTACTATACTAGTTTATTACGTAATACATTTATTTAAAAAATCTTTTACTATATTATTATTTAATTATGTAATTTTTACTAAAAATAATTAATTATTAATGTTATAAAAAGCTAATAACTTTGTGTAAATACTATTATTTTAAATAAAAAATAAATTACTTAATGTTTCTAGTATAATATCTATATAATGGAATATATTGATGAAACTGTAATAACTTCACAAAAGTCGCATTTATAGGAATATTAACTTATGCGGCCTCCTTTATGACTGTCTTAATTAAATGTGGCGCTTGTGGATAAAATGGTTGCTCACTCTGGCCATCGAATATTTTAACAATTAATGTTTACTTTAACATATACATGTAACGGAAAACTTTCTTTTCTATTTGAAGTTTCATATGAAGTACTAGCTGACCGCAGTGTCCCATTTACTAATAATGTAATCTCTTTCCCACATCTTTCAGCTTTCCCTTCTGTTCGTGATACAACCTTCATTTCGTCACACTGCATTAGGACATCAAAAATTACTCGTGATCATTTCAAAATGATAACGATCTTACCTGCGTTTAACTCTTTGATATAATTATGGACTATATTTATAATAGTTTTAATATTACAAGGAACTTAATAAGGACATTTGCAGGCAAATTGTAAATGTTTGTGCCTTGCAGTCATCAGTCACGTAACTGGTTACCTATTATTCCACAGAAATCCATTGACAAGGTAGAAACAATTTAAAAAAAGCTTTCTCTTATCATCAAAATACACCTCATTCCCTTTACAAGACATTTGTAAAATCATAACCGAATACTTATTCAGATTGGCTATGGTATTATATAGAGAAGTTTTCCTCAAAGGATGTTGAACAAGTCAACGGAGTAGGAACTTATAATTATAAATAATATTTTCATTTTACAGCAGATATAATTTCAAATTAAACTAATAATGTCGGTCCATTAATTGAATAGGTGTGGCTAAGCATAAACTCGGTTAATTTGAATTTTTTTATGTTTTAACCGATTAATGCTGTGTAGAAGGTAGTTAAATATACAGTTATACCATTATAATGGAATTCACTCTGTGTAACTGATGGTTATTTACGGAGGTTGTAAAAGTTGTTCTTGTATGGCAATTTTGCATATCTGAGTTGGTCATGAATATTCTTCTGTTACTTATAACAAACAGCACGACTGAGGATGGAAGTTAAATTTCTTAGATGTTCTTTAAGAAACAACTCTATTCTGAGGAATATAGATTTTATATTTCCCTGAATCATTACCCCCAAAAATTATTTAATAGACAATAAAGAATGAAAAACTATCGTCGTAATGTTCACATAACTTCATTTTACCATTTTTATAACAGCCTGACCTTAATTTGGTTCTAAGTTTATTAACGTGAATTTTTCAATTTATTTTAATATCAATATATAATCCTAACAGTTTAGAGCTATAAACTTCGTAAATGTTATCTTTTGTATACAGAATCGAGTGCTATATATATTTTATGTTTGAAATTGCTCAAAATGTGTTTCCTTTTTCACAATTAATTGATAATTGATTAGGCGAAAACCAGAGCAGTAGATGACTCAATCCTCCATTAGGTATTTATTTTAATATACAGCGTTTATCATTTGTTAAAATGCTTGAGTAGTCTGTAAACAGAATAAATTGACAATAAGGTGTCAAATATTTATGCATATAAAAAATTGAAATGGCTCCAGAAATGAACCTTGTGGAACTCCTATCTTTATTTTTCACTCAGAATTAAAAGCTTTAACAGAATGTGCATCCTTTTTTGTTACTCTTGGTTTCCGAGTTCTTTAGTGGGTAGTGACCAGGAATTTAACATTTCAATAATTCCACAATATTCCATTTTTTCCAGTGGAAAACAGTAGTCAACACACAAAATTGATTTCGTGATGTCACAGATTATTACTAATGGGCTCTGATTCTTATTAAAAGATTCTGATATAAATGGACTGTTCTGTTGAATATACTTTTCTGAAACCATATGGAGCTTTAGTAAGCAAGTTGTTTACCGTTTCGACATCCAAAACCTCTGTGTCAACTGTTTTGAATCCGTGGGTCTCTTTTACATGTTTTAAACTATCTCGGAAAATACCACTAAGTAGTGGTTTATTAAAGAGTGGCTAACCAATGAACGTAGAAAAGAATATGTCATATGTACTGTAAACTTTCACTCTAGTGGCGATTATACGATTGCTATTGGTGTTGCTATCTATTTCTTTTCTTTGAAATTTCTCTTAAATTTTATCTCAATTATCTTTCTTTATCTAGTTCTAATATTAGGACATATAATTATTGAAGGAATATATTTTTAATTTGCAGTAATGACCTTGTGAGGCGATGAGATTCAACTTAGCTTCACCAGTTTAACAAAAAATGCCTTTCGTCACTCATCCTTACATGAAATAATCTCATTGTCCAATTCTGAACTTTTATTACAATCTCCTTGTAAGGAACCAAAAATAATTTTACTTGAAAAGATATTTCCAATTTAGTCACAAGGGGAAACTCAGAGAACGGGATAACCAATTGTTTTTACTGGATAGTGCTGGAGTTAAGTAAATAGGGGTAGAAATTGCGACCCACCAATGAAGACCAACTTCTGACTGCACCTTGTGAATGAACCATTGTTTTGGCGTCTTATAATTTTTTCAGCATTTAGTCGTAAAGTATTCTCCAAACCCCTTCGCTTTTAACTCTTTAATGGTATATATTCGTGAACCAGGTATCTTTAGCTGCATATAAAGTATTATAAGGTTCAAATCTTCTTGTCGGTGAAAAACCTTAAACCTTAAACTGAGACTTGCGTGTGGGGCGGAAAAATGTAATATGTTACTCAAGATTAAACAAAGAAAAGCTGACAGACTCACCTTGTAACAGTGAGTTACAGGATCCTGTACCCAGAAAGAAAAGATTAAGAAAGTAATTATTGTATTAATTGTAATGACAAAGCATCCTATCCTTCGAGAGGCAGGTCCAAACGGGAAATTTGTTAGTTTCTTTATAAAATACATCAGAAATCTAAATTCGTTGTTTTAAGTTATTTTGATATTAGGTTAAGTAAATAATAATATAACCTTTGTTTTATACTTTTACGAAGTGATTTTTCTTTTTCTATAATTTTATAGCAATTGTTAAACGATAAATAAGTCCTGTTCCGCCCCGACTTCCCCTATAACTGTTACAGTAATTTCCAATGGAACGAGTCGATATAATGACTTATTGAATGAACATATAATAAGGAATAACGGAATATAAATTAAATTAATCTAATTTATCCTTTTATAGAATTTACGTATCGTCGGTTTTCCACCATAGCCTACTTCTACGTAATCCAAAACGATTATTTTACGGCCAATTAAGTGCATTCACAAATGGGAATTAATGTGCTCAAGCGATTTCATCAAATATTTGTTTCTGTTAATTTTTAGTTTCCTCTTCCCCTTTTTCTTCAACATGAATATGTCTTCAGCCTGGCGTTAATCGGAACCATCTGCCATGCGCTCAATCGATTTTATTTAACACTCATATCTTTCAGCAAATATTTGTTTCCGTCAATTGCTAGTTTCCCATTTTTTCCTGAATATGTGTTTAGCCTGGCGTCAATCGAAAACATGGCGCTTCAAATTACGACGTTTCATAATAAAGAACCAGAATGACGTAAAAAGCTACACTGAGGCTGACACGTTAACCGCGACGACGTTTATTCTCTGAGTTCGGTCTACACATATACACAAAAGTATTGTTTGTGTTGTTACGTGCCGTGTAGACTTTCTTAAAAATCCATGGAAATCTATTCATGAATATAGCTAACAGGTTCTTTCTCGAGCAGACAATTAAGAGGATACGTTAACGTGTTTAATGACTACCTTAATGGCTGTTATGAAAACGTTTCCCACTCATTATATTTTAAGTTGAAATATTTCAATTACATTCATCTACGTATTGATGAATAACGGTAAAAGCATACGAACAATTTTATAATAAGACAAACTGTTTTATTCTACATCGTCTACGATTAGTGACTTTTGTTCAACTTGTAACGTTTAATAAATTGGTTTCTACTTTCAATTAAATGACGGAACGGAGTATAAATGATGAGAAAATTTACAATTTTAAGATTTAATACGAATTAACTACAAATAAATAAAATAAAATTTATTTCCCTGCCGTTTTAAAAGTAATTACAAATTTCGAAAATGACTTGACTTTTAAATTGGAATAGAAGGCAAAATTGATCCGTCTCCCAGGGGATGGTGGGTGTAAATATCTTGGTCTGGCCAATTGATTTCGGCACTGGCTTCTGAGCTTTCAGTTGACGACCTTGAAATATTTATGGTACTTTACCAAACACCGGAACTCGTAGATACTGGCTTCAACCTCTGAAATCCTTGAAGAGGTAGCTTCTGGAATTCGCTGCTACTGCCGGCCTTTGAAGTCTGCTGCTAAAACATCGCTTGGTTTTTCCGTCCGATCAACAACCTCTCAACGCCAAACCAGTATTTCACCGACCACTGCGCAAATGCCTCACTCCTCAATCTTTCACGAATTACGAAAACTATCATTTCCCCTTCCCAATCCAATTTTAGCCAATAAGAAACATTCTTACATTTTCTAGTTCGCGAATCCGGAGTTCACACTTCTTCCTGAAAGGTCGCATAATGGCTCGCACCAGAGGTTACTGAACCTTCTGTGGGTACCTCTGAACGTGACAAAATATTGAAACCTCAGGTAACTACCGGTAACAAATAACCCTTTTAATAATTTAGAATGTAGGTGTACATTACAAACTTCAAAGTATCCACAAATTCTCTCCAATATGTTTGTTTTTAGCAGAGTTATCAGGAAAGTCTGGATAAGACGTCCATCTTCCACTTCCTCAAATTCCGAGTTCATATTCCCCTTTTTTACCACACCTGGTACATAATTCAGTAAGGTTTTTGTTGAAATTGCCACACAAGATGCCTCGGACAGTAAAACCGCTGCGTCATTCTCAGCAAGAATCTGCGGTGAGTGAATCCACGCGTCGTAAATGTGCATCATCAGCGAATCCCTATTATGTGAGGAAAATACGACAGTTACAACTTCTTTGTGTGTGTGTATGTGTGGAATATATTAGACGGTGTAGATTACAGAATCTCTCTAGATTTGGTAAAGAGTTTTTACTTCGCCGATATGCCATTAGTATCGTAAGAGATCCATTTCGATAGGGCATTCATTGTGCTACGCTTCGTGTAACGGTACGAAGCAGATGGTTCCGGGTTCGAAACCCGAGGGAGTCCCCATTTCTTCGATGTCCTTTTTCTCTGTATTGTGTATCTTGACCTACCGCAGTCCTCTGCAGTCGACCTGGACTGTCTCGTTAACGAATACGACTAGGGACATATTTCAATTTACGCTCTGCTTTCCTTGAGTTTTACTTCCGATGAATTTCTTTTCATCATCGTGAACCCTTACCTAACTGGACGTCATTAGTCTGAGACAAATTTTATCCATTAAATATGGACTTTTTATCATAAAGTAATTTAAGTCCGTGGAACAAAATTGCCGGAGTCACTAGATTAGCAAAATCATCAGACAAAATAATTTAATAGCTATGGGAAGAGGTAGATAGGGAGTTGCAGAAGAAAACGTGAGGTAGCCAACGGTTAAATAGTTTATTGTTGCTACATAGGTCCGGCAGTTGATATTTGTTCCACGTCCCGCACTAGGCCGTAGGCATAGTTAAGAGACTGCCTACGGCGCCCAAACAGCCATAGCTACAGCGTGGAAAAGTCTCGAAATCGTCTCGTCAGATTTTGAAACCGGAGTTTAAATTGAAATATTTCCTTAATCGTACGTATCCTTATGGCTCTAGAAGTGGCTGACAAAATAGGTATAGTTTCTTCATTTTTTACAAAGAAAGAATGTGTAGTGGACTTTTTTTTAAAAAAGAAATATGTTCTGCTTCTCTTAAAATGTGATCTATGTTTTTAGAAATTTGCTAACGCTACTCATAACTGTTGCTATAGAAGAAAGAACCTTTCCTAAATTAAAAATAAGAAAATATTATTTAAGATCCGTGTTCAAAATTATCTAAACGTTGGCCATTGAACAAGTATTGAGTAATAAATTAGATCTAAAATATGTGACTGTTTTAATTTATTTTTAGGTTCTGTTTATTATTTAAGAAGTTTTGTTTATTGTTTTAAATATATATTAAAATTATTTTTGGGCTCTGTTTATTATGAAAGTACTTTTGTTTATTATTCAAGTACTTTTGTTTATTATTCTAAATATATATTTAAATTATTTTTGCTCCTAGTTCATTGCTGTTAGCTAATTAAATATCTAAATTGCTGGTTTATAATGAAACAAATTTTCATAAAACTGTATCGGAATTATTGTCTTAATTCAAAACTATTATTTCTTTATTTAACATGGTTGTGTTATACTTTCTTTTATATACAAATATTTAAGTATTTATGAATCTTAGGGGTGGCATTATCCGGGTTTTTCTGATGCGGCAAGAATCCTAGGTCCGGTCTTGCAACTAGCAGCGTGTTTCAACGAATAACTCATGCCGTATGCAAAACGTCTGTCACCCCGGAGCATTCCCCTCTTATAATTGACCAGTGTCTTCAGTAAGTTGAAATTAAAGAGCATAATGTAACATGGCTAAGATAAAATTACATGAATGAACTGGAGACAGAAAATATTGCACATTAGATCTAATCATTCGGCCGTTAAACGGAAGAATATATATGATATCTTCTTATTATAAATTAATGTTATCGTTCAAAATTAGAAAATTTCCTATTGTTCATTTCAACGACTGCGCGTTGTCATTTCGACTGCTATACATGTACAATAAGGACACTTAACAAAGTTTCTGCTTAAATTCGTAAGATAAATTATTAGTAATGATCCATATATTTTCATATTAATGTCAAATAATGTGGAACTTATTTCCTATAATGTTTTTTGTTCCCCTGAAATGTTATAAAGAAAGGAACGACACGTTGTGCTCTTCGATTACGGTCTAAAAAAATTAATTACATTTACTAGCTAAATTAGCCAACTAACGATTTATCAAAGATAGTTGCCGAACAAAAAAGACGCATTTCAAATCATATATATTGTTTTGTAATAATGAAAGTTTCCTAACAGCAAAACACACAGTTGTGATTTATAACTGTGTGTTTCAAATTAACTTATGTGCCTTCCCTTCGTCGTCCAATTCACAGTGCAAGAAAAATCTCCGTTTACATTGGTTTACTGTTTTACAGCATATCGTATAACGTTTCGCTGTTTAGTTTCAGGCGGAGTTGTAGTTTTAGCCAAACTCAGAGAAGCAATTCATAATATTAATAAGCTACGCACAAGGGTCAATACAATTGGAATCACACTTTCTTAAAATAACCTTCAACTTGGAGAGGTTAATCTTATTCAAAATAAAATTGACTGTGATTTTTTTTTTCGGGTTAACAGGCTACATGAGGGTGATCCTGAAACAGGCATTCCCCTTTAATAGCATAGGAAGGGAATTGAAAAAAGGGGGATGCGGAAGGTAGAGCAAGGTAGCCAAGGGTTAACTAGGGGCCCCGGGCTGTGGTTTAAGGATCCTACCCGGTGTTTCACCTAAAGAGATGCAGGGAAAACCCTAGAAAACCTGCATCAGCTAGGTCGGGCATTGGGTACTATTCTCATGCCCTTCCGAATGACGGGAGACGAGTTTGCTATGGGGTCGCAGCATTCCCTTCTCCATGTCTCGACCAGTTTCAATCCAATGGGATTAGTGGACAACTCTTGCCATATGGCCAAAGTCTTCGACCCCAGTACATATACCTCCTAAAATAGGTGAAGGTGTCTCGGCATGTGAGAATTTTGATTAAAAAAAACCAGAGAGAGTGCGACGCATTACTGACAATCAGTTGAGCCCCGCAGTCGCTCCGCAGGCCTGTTCTCTTGACTGTGATTTTTTTTTGAGCGAACTAGTGTCACTTTATGTCTCAAAGTGCACCAAAACTCGAGAGAAACATTTTTATACATATTTTAAGTACTTATAAAATATTGTTATTTAAATAAAACGTTCATTAAATTTACAATTTTTTTTCGCTCTAAACAGACAAATAGATGGATCAACCGCCTTATTCTTATAAACAAAATTCTTAGTTTATGTCTAAAAAGAGCTCATATTTCGTACGAGTATGTTTCTTTTTGTATGTTGTTCCTCATACAAATCTTAACGCCTGGAGCAATTTCAACCACATTTTGCACACACGTTCTTCGCGACTTGGAAATCAGCACTGTCGGCGTAACACACAGCTACCATCTATAGGGATGTTAATTTTTAAATATGAAAACTGGGCTATTCTGGCGCTTCCCGTGACACTATTTGTATCCGTCCTACCATCATGACATATACAACAGGATATATTATGAACTCACGTAACCTGTTGCGGCGACGAAGACGTTCACGAGAAACAAAAAGTTGCTTAACTTAAGTAAAATGTCTGTTATCCATCGCTTTAACACTAAGAGCGTGGTGACTGGAGCATGCCAATGTAATTTCTTCTCGAAACCAGTCTTCACTACAGGAAATTTAATAATACATAACTAAATGCTACGGTGTTCATGAAATAAAACTAAAGTAAAAATATTAGTTCCTGCGGTTGAGTAAGCAAGTAAGAAAGTGAATCATTATTCTTCCACGCGCTGATTGCCAAACAACGAAGAGAGTTGGTGGAAAAACAACTAGAACTTCATCGTCGGTTTGAATCCTAATCCCTTCTCAAAGTAGAACCTAAATAAAAAATTAACGACCATGAATAAAAAATAAGATCATAGACATTTTCAAGATGTGATAGCAACATATTCTTTGTTATTGTTGTCGTATTCGGTCCAAAGACTGTGTGATTCAATCACCCGTGTTAACCTATCCTGCGCAAGCCTTTTCATTTCCGCAAAACTATAACATCCCACATCCTCCCTAACCTCCTGAGCGTATTCCTTTGTCTCCCTCTTCTGTTCTTACCCACACACTTCCCTCTATACTAATTTTACAAGACCCTCACGTCTTGAAATGTGGCCTACCCTTCTCTTGGTCAACGTCCTCCATATTGTTCGCTGTTCCTCTAATTTGTTTATAACATCCTCGTTAGTGATTCTATCCACCCATCTGATTTTCAGCATTTCAAAGGCTTCTATTCTTTCCCTTTCTAAAACTCCTATCATTTCCTCATAACTTCCACTTCCCACATCCTCGATAATCTGCTTAGCGTATTCCATCCTTGCCTCCCTCTTTTATTCTTAACCTATACACTTCCCTCTAATGCTAATTTTACAAGACCTCATGTCTTAAAACGTGGCCTATTAATCTATCCCTTCTCTTGTTAACGTCCTCCATATTGTTCGCTTATCCTCTATTCTGCTCAGAACGTCCTCGTTAGTTACCCTATCCACCCTTTGATTTTCATCATTATTCTATAGCACCACATTTCAAATTCTTCTGTTCTTTTCCGTTCTAAAACTCCTACCGTCCACGTTTCACACCCATATAACGCCCCATATGAAAAATTTTAGCAACGATTTCCTAATATTCACACTTATATTACTCATTAGTAAATTCCTCGTCTTCTCGAAAGCCTTCCTTGCCTGTGCTATCCTACTCTTTATTATAAGCTTTTAATTAAGACTACCCTAATTTTTTATATGTGCACCTGTAGTTATACGACACACATGCAATCCAAAGTTCAATTACTCTCATACACTGGTTAAAACGTCCTAAATTGTAAAAGCTATAGCCTCTTCAATTAAGTGTCTCAACTCTGGCCAATCATTAGGTAATAACGGATGGAAGGCACGATCGTTTTTCAAGTTACACTGCAAAATAATGGTAGAGGCCAATGGAATTTAGAAAAAAAGATTAGTGTTTTGACGCCTTGAATGTAGGCCTCACTTGGCGCCGCTTTTTCGACTTCTCGGAAAGTCCACAGTGCGATAAATAATAAAGATGCTTTTGTCACTAGCTCAAGTGATTATCTAAACTTGTTTAAATTATTCTTTAATTGTGATCTTCAAACAACACTCTAAAATGCTTACAGTGGAATACATTATTTTTTGGACATCCTGTATATTATCAGGGTAGTTCCAGAAAATGAGAAACAATATATTTATTTCTCAGTGACGTCCAATTTAGCTGGATAACCGATACGCAATAACTTCGGTACCCTGTTTAGAGTGAGAACCGTCGATCTACTCAAATAAACCAAAGATTACACTTCTTAATTGTTGACAATTTTTTTACCACCGAGTTTGGAAAGAGGAAATAGTCCTACGCAGCTAAATCTGGCGACTTGGGTGCGTGAGGAAGAAATTCGAACTTCAACTCATTGAACTAGTGCATTTGTGGTGCTGAACCACAGAACATAGAATAGATATTCTATGTTCTGTGTGCTGAACCAATACTTTCATTTTCGCCAAATGCTGCCGCAATTTATTAATTTCATCGCCCTCCCCCCAAAAAAACCCATCTAACCTCCACATTCCCCCTTTCCAATTCCCTTCCTATGCTATTAAAGGGAAGTTGGTTGTTTCAGGAACACCCTTATGTAGCCTGTTACTGACGCAATAATGTTTCGAGAAGATGAAAATGTTTTCATCATTTTTAGAGCAGATTCTCTACTTTTGGTCTTTTGTTTTGAGTGACTAGTCATGCTAGTGCTAAAGTGATTGACTCATATTTCATTCATGGCTATGAATCAACACAAAAAATGGTTTTCATTGCTGTGATACATCACCAACACGACCCTGATATTGTTCTACTGTAAGCAAACGCGGCATCCATCTTTCACACAGCTTTCTCAGGGAAAAATTTTCAGTCAATATACTATATACTGCACTCTTCTTCCTGCTTACCTTGTGTGCTAGCACACGCACTATCAGTCGACGATCATCCAAATACCATATTGTGCATTTTCGTCGAAATTTATGGCCTGGTCGATTCATTTGGTCGACCTCTGCGATGTTCTTCTTAGCAGCTACTACGACCTCGTTTAAACTCTACCACCCAATATTTTATTGTTTTAAACGAAGAAGCAGATCCCTCCAGAGTAGAATATATCTCGACTTTGATATTCGCTGGACAAAGCCGTTTCAAATGAAAGTATTGCGGTCAAGTAAGGATGAACAATTTGTTTCCATGTAATCAAGCTCTTTGATTGCGTTCACTATTAACGGCTGTCAAACAAACCATAAACCATGTAAATTTTTCAAACACAACTTCTACGACTGCCCTTGTATAGCGTATATTACATAAGAAAATATGATACTAAAGCATCCTAATAATTCAGGAAAGGAATCTTTCTAAAATTCAGAAAGATAGTATCTAGGGTACATTTATTTTACGAAATGTCTATGCTAAAGCAGAGAAAATAAATCTATTCAAACTAGAAACAGCCTCAAACATTGATATTCAACGAGGTTTATCATGAGACTGTTAAAACAAAGACAAAATATGGTGAAAGCTCAAGAAAATATAATGAATAAATGTTTTAGTCTTATGTTTTAGTTTATATTTATATGAGAAAATATCTTTAATCAGTTGATTATTTTTTCCTGATACCTAACACCGGGTGGAGGTGTTTATATTAAATTAATTTATCACTTAACTTTGAGAAAAAGTGAGTATTTATTTATTTCAATCGTCTGGTAAAATTTCTGAATTATAAGGAAAAGTAATAATGAGTGGAAGAACAAAAATTTTACGTTTCGAACGATGAGAATACTGTGTGAGCCAAAAACTTATTCTCGTCGGTGATTACTCCTCTGACCATAATATTTTTCCTCTTTCTAATCTTAATCATCTCCACTCTATCTTCTATTTTAATCGCTTCGTCCACTACCAAAAATATTTAAATGCATCCGGAGCAAAACTGACCCACAAATAATAATCATAAAGAAAAGTTTGTTATGCTCTGTTAACTCAAGTATTGTATTTTTTCTGACTTATCTGTCAAGTTGTTATTGTATTTATGAAATGTCAGGAAATTGTTAAATTTACATTGCAAAAGATTTTATTTACTGTATGTTCTACATGTGTAAAAAAGATTGAAGATTCATATATATCTAACTGAATTTTTCCGTAACTTTTCTTAGTATGTTTATTAATGATTTGAGCTTTCGATGACGTTCTTTGTAGGAAATGGAGAGAGTATAAATTAATAGAAAGTGAGTAACGTGTTTGCTGTGGAAGAAAAAAGCTTTGATAACTAACTTAACAGCTGGATGAACAGGCTGGCACAAGATACAATGTTCTAATTTTGTTACTTGTTTTTCACAGCGTCTATTCACGCACCATTAATTTTTTCCCCCTGCGCGAAGAAAAAATGATCCATTAGAATTGTTACTTCTTTTATCGGAAAAGGAGTAAGGGTAGAAGCAGTCGGATTCCGACGAAATGAAGATTCTTTTCGCGAGTTTATTTGTTTCCCGATATATAGTTGGAATTTCTATATTAAATTGTTGCACTTGACAATAGGGAGGAATAACTGATTAATTATTTAGTGAACGTTGTTTCGAAGCTTCATTTAGCGAAAATGGACACACAAGTTTTTATTTAATCTGTATATTTTATTTATAATAACTAATACTAACTCAGAAAATGTTCTTTCATTACCAAAATTACGTGGTCACCGAGAGTGGCGTGGGAGATACAATAACAGCCTGAGGGTCGAGTAAATATGTATGTAAGACTTATTACTAGGCGATAATATTGATTCGGCGGCGGGGAAAGAGAAAAATTTCGTAACAGCAGACTGTAAAGAAAGAACAGCAATTCGGTCTCCTACAGATCGATGTTGACGTATAGACATTTAGAAGCTTGAACAAAACTATAGTAAATAGCGGTTTATTCATATGGTAATTCGGGGAGCCAAGGGAAATCAAAATTGTAGTCTATAGAACGGAGTTAAAATTATTAACGAAACTCATGCATACATATTAGCCTAAAATCATCCACGTTTGTAAACGCAAACCTAAGGGACAATCAACAGTACTGAGGAAGTCAATATGTATGTTAAAGTAACTCGAAGCCAAACTCCTGTGGCCTAGTGGCTAGCGTCGCTGCCTCAGAGCACAGAGGTCCCGTGTTCGAATCCCGGCATGCCGTCATGGTCACGGATTCAAACTGTTGGAGAATCCATACGCTGACCACGTGTGTCATGTAAGATAAGAGTCCGCAGCCGACCCGGTAGGCCAAGCACCTCAAAGGCCTGCAGAGCCAAGTAAGAACAAGAAAAATTCCCTTATTGTGTAATGGATGTAAGATATGCACTGTGAAGATGTTTTTAGTTTATAAATATTTTCGCTCAAATGAACGGATATATGACTAAGTGATTGCTTGTCCAATGTTCCGAACACCAGGTAGAGAGAATAAATAGACCATCTAATAGTGATGAGCGATGGAGTGAGTTGTTTCATCCTCACGAAAAAAATATGGAACTTAATGTTGAGGCTCAACAGTGGTCTAACCGTCAAAACACTGACAACAGCTGTTACTGGCATTTTTTAAAATAAATTTAACATTGTTGTTTAATAAGCCAGTGAACAATCATTGTGATTATGAAGCGGTTTTATTTATTGTAAGGGAAACGGGGAAAATTGACCTCAAAATAAAGGCACTGCTGTGCTGACTCCCTCAATAGTCCTTATAGCAAAACTACAGTCGACGGACAGAGGATTATATAATTACAAATAACATTTATTTATCTATTTATTCAAATTAGCTTAAAGCTAATTACATGTTATCAATTCTATTTTCATACATAACACAAAACTTGTTCTAAATACAAATTCACACTTTAAATTTAATCAGTCTTTTTAAACTCTAACATTAAACTATTTTTAAATACCTTTACACTTTTGGTGTCCTTAAAGGTTGTATAATACTAAACCTTCATTATAAATCGAATTTTTTGTACTTTTTCAATTTAAGTGGGCCGTATAAAAATTTTCACTACCCCTGGTGTTGTGACTATGTAACTCCGACTTTATTTTTATAAAAATATAGAAAAAATCTGGTAACTGTCACTTATCTATTTTAAGAATAAAAACTAAAACATCATATAGAATTTGTACCTTAACAATTCTAAATTATTTAGCATATCCTTAATTGTACAATACTTACTCTCATTTTAAAATAGTCCGTAATCTTCTATTCCATATCACTTCTAATTTTTCTATAGTACTTCCACTTACACAGAAAAGCTAACGTACGCGAGGAACTACAATCTACATATATGATAATGTCATATCGAGAAAGGAGGGTAATACATAACCTCTACAGAAGACAGGCAGCAGTAATTAGAATAGAAGACCAAGAAATGGAAGCCGTAATCAAGAAAGGAGTAAGTAAAGGATGCCCATGCTGTTTAACTTAAATATAGAACAGGCGATGAAAAAGTTAAAACGGAATATGGAAAAGAAATCTTACTGCAAAGAGAAGAAATAAAAACTTTACGCTTTGCCGACGATATTGTAGTATTAGGGGAATCGGAAGAAGACTTGGAAACCATAATAAATGGCATGAACGTAGTCCTGGAGAAAGAGTTCAATATGAGGATTAATAGACGGAAAACCAAGGTAATGGAGTGTAGTATGGGAAACAGTGGAATAACAAAGAGTGTTAGATTGGTAAGTGATATTTTGGCGGAAGTTACGGAATTCTGCTACTTGGGAAGCGTAATAACTAGGGATGGGAGAAGTATAGTAGACAAAGAGTAGGATAGCACAGGTAATGAAGGCATCGCGAAAAAGAGGAATTTACACAGGTAATATAAGAGTGAATATTAGGAAATCGTTGCTAAAAATGTTTGTATGGGGCGAAACGTGGACGATAGGAGTTGGGGAAAGGAAAAGAATAGAAGCCTTTGAAATGTGGTGCTATAGGCGAATGCTGATAATCAGATGGGTGGATAGAGCAACTAACGCGGAAATTATAAACATAATAGGGAAAAGCGAACAATATGGAGAACGTTGACTAAGAGAAGGGATGGATTAATATGCCGCGTTTTAAGACACAATGGTCTTGTAAAATTAGCATTAGAGGGAAGTGTGTACGGTAAGAACAGAATAGGGAGGCCAAGGATGGAATACTCTAATCATATTAGGGAGGATATGGGCTGTGCTAGTTATAAGGAATGAAAATGCTTGCGCAAAATAATTTAGCATGGAGTGTTGCATCAGACCAGTCTTAGGACTGAATACCACAACACAATGTAATATTAAGAAGTACAATTAATTAACATACTTTGAATACATGTTTTCTTGAAATTTTTAATGTAATTTCTTGTAATATAATGTATTATTATTTTTGCATTTGTCCGCGATTTTCTGGGGGGGGGGGATGATGCTGGAAGAAGTTTGTATGTTTGTCGCTAGATAGTGCCACAGTCTGCTGCGACTGCACTCTCTCGCGGCCAAATTTTAAACTCGTTCGAGTTCGGAATAGCCGTGAAAGCCTTCTTCTCCGCCTTCGATTAAATCTTTATGTATTAACACTAGGAGCCTTTATCTCGCCGTCAACGGCAAACTAATGTGTGAAGATTCATTTTAACATCTTCCGCGCGTTATTTTTTAATTAGTTCCCTGTGTCAGAAATTAATCAACCCTTGGAGCCGCGAGACCGCTTAGTCTTAACACCACGAAGCCAAAGACGAATAGTTTCACATTTTATAGAAAATTGGATTCCTCGTTGCGCATTGGCAGTGTGACGGTAATTTACGATAACGCGTTTATTTCTTTCTCCAGCGTGCGTCTTCGATTGATATGGTTCCACCTCTAGAACATCAAAATAATCTATTGACGATTGGCCTAACTCAACATTTAACATTACACCTTATTATTGAAGTCAAATAATATATTTTCGTGGTTATTGTTGATAGGACTAAAAATAAAATTATATAAAAAAATTATTTCGGCTAAGAAAAACATAGATGAGT
The DNA here is from genome assembly GCA_034510155.1 of Eucriotettix oculatus. Classification (NCBI taxonomy): domain Eukaryota; kingdom Metazoa; phylum Arthropoda; class Insecta; order Orthoptera; family Tetrigidae; genus Eucriotettix; species Eucriotettix oculatus. Next base: position 43,486,365 of record CM067376.1, on the reverse strand, counting down.
TTGATTGGGTCGAATTAATTTTATGACTGCAAGGCATCTTCGAGTAACACTGACTGGAAACTGGTTTCATATTCTACAATAATTCTTAGAACACACGTTTATTCCTTTAACTTCCTAGTCCAGCCATTTGTTTCATCTACAGTGGTTTTTGAATATGCAGCCACTATTTGCACAGTCGGAAACCAATATTATACATTGAACGTTGCAAAAACTTCAAACATATATGCTATGGTATTTTAGAGTACCACGGGGTAGAAAATACAAAAAAATTAGCTTGAAACTGCGGGGCTTAGAATAAAATTAGATTTTAGTAATTAAAGACTTTCCCTCTGGAGCCCTGTTGATGACTGACCAATAAAAAAAATGATTCTGGGATCAACCGGGTCTATGTTTTTTTTTGGTCATTATACCTGCTGATGACGACGTTGGTGATTATCACGGAAACGTTGATGATCCAGTTGATAAACCGAGAATCATTTATTAAATCCAGGGAATTTTACAGTAATTACTTCTCATGCTGTTAATATGGTGTTTAGTGTCTTTGTCTAAGCATTTTTAAAATATTTTTTCTGATTACTTAAAAATTATTTACTATTATAACCCATTCCTTGGTTGCTTATTTTCGCCTTTTGCTAAAAGTTTGCTTTCTTCTGCAAGGGTGTAAAGTAGTATTCCTCGCAGACTGAAAAAGAAAGCTTTATTTTATTTGGCGCATTGCACGTATAATTAAATGGAAATATTATTGACTTGAAATATTTTGAGTTTCTTTTGGCTAAAATAATCAACGTTTAATAAAGAGCAAACGAAACGATCTAAAATATTTCCCTAACGTCATCGTCATCAGCAATTACTGTTGTCGTGGAACATTGGGCATTTCCGTGGCATACTTTTTACATATTATATCTGAATGTCTGTTGTACAATGGTATTATATCAAATTAATTTATTTATTTATTCAAATTAGTTCAAAGCTAATTACATATTCTCAATTCTATTTTTATACATTATACAAAACTTGATCTAAATCCAAATTCACTCTTTACATTTAATCAGTCTTTCTAACATTAAACTATTTTGAACACATTTATACTTTTGGTGTATTTAACAGCGATTGTTAACGCATTATATAAATACAAATCCTTTATTAAAAATTTATTTTTTGTTACTTTTTAAATTTAAGTGGGACATATAAAAACTTTCCCTATCCATGATGTTTTTATAAAAATATTGAAATAGTCTGGTAACATCTATTTATCGAATAAAAACTAAAACATCGTACAGAATTTGGTCCTTAACTTAACAATTATAATTCATTTTCCAAACCCATAATCCTTCAATTTAATTTAAAATATCCCTTAATCCACTATACTATATGACTTCTAATTTTCAAATAACACTTCCACAAAATAAGAAAACCGTACATGAGGGACTATAATTGAAATAAAGACGGATTTCTAATCTTTTAGGGACAAATCATTTCATAATCTACGAACTGTTCCTTTTTATTTGTTGCCAATTTCATTTAATATACTCTCCACATTTATTAAATTTGTTTTCACAGTCATTGAGAACACCAAAGTACTTAAAACTATCACATCATTGCCTAGAATTAAATAGCAGTTTTCACATTTTTTCCCTATATACATACAGGTTTATTTTTTGCATTTAGACTTAACTTTTTGAAATATAGTCAGTTTATAATGTTTCCAAGATCACAATTCAATTGTCATCCCCCTTTGTTATCCCTCTACCTTTTTGGTTAAAAGTACTTTTAACTACGTACTTCAAAATTTTAATTCATGAAGAAATTTAACTGTTGATGTCCGAAATGTTTTATAAACTGATTGAAAACATGACATGACCGTGAATTGGTATTTTTAAATTTAATTAATGGTATACAATTCTTTATATATTTTCTCGTGTTTCATAATAACATACGACCTTAGCAGACAAATTTCAGTATGAAAAACGATTATACAGAAGCTGTAATATAAAAACGCAATGCTGCGTCGAAAGGTCTACATATACTTTTTTTTTAACTGTGTAATTGTTTTTCATATTAATATTTGTCTGTACCGAAAGGTCGTGCACTTTATTAATATTTGTATTATTGCGTTTAAGCAAGTCCGAGTCTTGTATATTTATTCTCTCTTTGTGTCCCATCGACGCAATCAAGTGTTCAGCTATTACGCGAGTACATCTGTCCTTTAGAGAATTTATTTGTTTATTTTCCGTTTCTCTGTTTTAAATTAGTCAGAACATCATTAATGGACGTAAATCGAAAATTTATCCCTTTTATTTTAATATAAATTGAAAAGTTATCGTTCAGGTAGGTAAACATTTATTCCATGTCCTCTTTGAATGTATAACTGTTCTGTTAAAGTACTTATATGGATCGCTGTGTCGTGACTAAACGAACAAAGGAGAAGCACAACATCAAGGGTTCGAATGAGTCTGCGTGCTTCCGAGCCCGGCAACCGTGTTTTATGCTCTCTTCGTAATTTAGTTATTAACTCTTCGTCTGGTTGCCTGCATTCTACGGCGACCAGATTGTTTTACGGCCACTGTTGGAAGAGAAGCGATTATTAGTTTCGGTATTTCGTCTGTCCTTTGTGGGCTCTGAATTACTGCGGGGGGCCCTGTTCGTGCCTCTGCGAGAGCAAAGCTAGTAAAGGCTTTTTTTTTCTCTCTCCTTTCCACCACAGCTGTTGAGATCGGTGATTGAAGCCTAATAACCGAGATCCGCGCCGCCAAATAGGAAACCAGCTGGGATAGTTATGATTTATTTAGCACAAGTGTTACATCTACAGACAATTATTTTCTCTTCCCATTAAGTGTCCCTTTTAAGTGCAACTGCCTTGTTTTCTGTAAGTGATTCCCTTCAGGGTAAAAGTTAATGAAGCTGCAGAGGCTTGAAGTTTGGAGGTTAAAATTGTCAAGGCCGTAAGAAATGCTCGTTCTTTGTTCCGCTGAGACGCATTGTTGTGTCGATAGCTGCCCCGATAGATCGATCTAAAGTAAATCCACAAAGTCAAACGAATCTTCTATACATTACAAATAGAATCGAGTCAGTGACAGAATAATTATAGCAACAAAACTTTTAATAATTGATCAATTATTACTGATTTCTTGCAAAGGTTTCATATTGGCTGAAGAAAAATTGTATTTTATTTTTCAAATGAATAATCACTGACTGGAGTCAATGACAGAATAAATGGAACAAGAAAATTTATAATAATTGATCAATTATTACTAGTTTCTTGCAAAGGTTTCATATCGGCTCAATGAAATTTTCTTCTATTTTTCAAAGGAATAATCAATGAAAACTAGAGGGCTGGGATGCAAATTTAAGTTTCCCTACTAATAACAAGCTCAGTAATATTTGGAGAGTGACCAAAGCAAACAGACAATGAAACAAAAACGTACAGAACCGAGCAGTGGGAAAATTAACGTTAGACTATTATAACTTCTTGCTCACGTCTATCTGCATTGCTTTGATTCTATTACTACTTCACAACTAGGAATCTATTAGAATTGTAAATAGACTCCTAGGTTAGCATATTTCACGATGGAAAATCTAGTGCAAGTTTCATATTCTACTTGCAAATTAATGCTAAATGTAATAACATTCCTTGTTTTTACTTTAATAAATTTTTTCTACCATTACATTTCTCACTTGTGAATATTGAGCAAGATAAAGTCACTTAAATAGACTGATAATTTTTTCTTTCGTCATTAAATATATTTCTCCGTATTTTCTTAAACTTATAATTATTTATTCTAAGAGAGTGGATTTTGTCATTTTCGACACCGACGAAATAAATAATTCGTTAGCATAATTTTAATATTCATCCCAGTATACTCTGTCTTGCTAATTTTATATTTTTCTCCTGTAAACTATTAATTTCTGTAATATTTATACGGAATATATTATTATTATTTTTCTTTACACATATTCCTATATTGACGCTTCATCTGAATGCAGAATGTCAAATCAGTGAGTAACTATTTTATATACAAGGTATATCAACCTTTAAAGCTTGTAGAAATTGCAATTATAAGTCAGGAGCTAGATGATGACGTCACTCCGGCGTCAGTGAATCTTACGGTCTTTTTTTACATTTTATTTTTACTTGAGTTTACTTACATAACGTCGTGCTGTAACCGTTGATATCTGATTACGTTTGAGAGTTTATATTATTTTTATTTCTTTATCAATACATAAACGTAAATGCATTCTCTAAAAAACAACTATATTTTAATGATTAAATGACATTATAATACTGTTGCGATCTTCACCCTTACATGAAACCCTGTCTATTCTTCCTCCTCTCCGTCTAACATGATTATTAAGAAACAAACCAGAGATATGGCTTAGCCGTCATTTTACGCACTCTGTGAGTCAAAACTCGATTTTTTTCAATGTCACCTTAGCCATTTATGCATTTTTTTCCCATTAAACTTATATAACCCTGAGAAATTGATGCGCCCTGAATTTCTTAAAAGATTGATTTTAGTTATTTCCATATTTACATGTCCATACGCTTTTATTAGCCAGTAGAAACTGCGAGTCTCTCGTCCAATTCCAATTCTGTAATAATATCTTTATTAATAACATTTTAGGAACATAAAACACGTGAAAAAAATTATTTTGACATATTGCACCCTTTGTAAACTATGATAATTGTTGAATAATTATAAAAACGTGTCCAATACTACTAACATCTTTAGATATGATACGGAAATTCCTTCTGTAATAATAAACTGGGAAGTGGCTCAAATCAAACCATGATAAGAGACATAATCAAATCGTCATTTAACTGATACATATTTTCTGTCCCCCTTTTTTACAAGCATATTTACTTACGCAATAAGTAAGTTAAAGACCTGAAGCAGCAACTTGGAAAGAAATTTGCCAGAGCCTCGGATGATGAATAACTTAATATTTCCGCGCGCATATTTTCGTAGAACCGGTTGCAGGACGCATCACTAAAACCTCCAGACTGCAACACAAAAGATTTATAATCATTAGACCTTTTATATAGCTGCGATGCAGTTTTATTCCAGGGTCTATCGTAAGAAGAAAACCGGATGCACGTTTTCACGTAAGTAATTAAGGTAGCCTGAGGCTCGGCTCGTAAATGAAAACGTCCAAGTGCGTCATAAAACGTTTCGAAACAAGGTTGCCGCCTTCAGGATTAATCGTACACACTTTTTCCCCTCCTTCTCTCGAACGCTCAAGATTAATAGATGCACTTCGCACCGCGCCGCTGATGCTATGTTAATCCCGGGAAATTATTTATCTCCTCGGTTCGCTCAAGTGTTTTATATTAATACAGCACAATCGGGTGATGTGTGGTAGCTACTTGTCCATTTACAGATTTGGAACTGGCAATCGTTAGTCTGCCGCCATCTTAACATCAATTCAGCAGGTCGTACAAAACGGACCTTTTTTCGGCCATTTATTTTTTCCTCAGCGAGAAAATGGCTCGTCACCGTTTTGTTTGAAGATGTGGGAAACATACTCGGTGCGTTCATCAATAAAATTTAGAATTTAGAAATGTAAGCAAATACTTTCTTCAAATAAAATTTTATTTTCTGTAGGAATCTTTCAACTATTTTGTCATTTTCAACCACTTTAAAATTGTGTACATATTAAAGAATATAAGCCGACGACGTATAGTCAATATAATATTTAGTGTATTGACAAGAAATATATAAATGATTCAAAATATCACTTTTTAATGTCTGTAATGATAAATTTAAAGTAGAGGTTGAAATATAAAAATTTTCGTCAAAGGCTGTATCCACTGACAGTTACATTCAGAATCTGATTTAACAATAAAGAACAACAAGAGCATTTTAAACCGTTGTGCGAAATAAATAAGTACACATAAAATGAAGTCGTTATAACAATCATTTAAAGGACAAAAGGTAATATAATAATCAGAATAACACTTTCCTAGGTTAACAATAAGTGTTAAAACTCATGAAAATAATTATGAACATCATTTTTATTTTAAGTTATAACCTTAATACCAAAATTCATTAATTATAAGGAACACATCAGAAGTTAGAAAATAACGGATCATAAATATTACTCAAATTTAAGTAAACATTGTGTGAATTTCTTGTGAAAACAATTGTTTTAATATACAACAGTTGAAATAAAATACGTTTAAATAAGTTTTGTTCAAAAATATATAACTTCAACATTATGACAATCAAATTAATGAATTTATTCTAATTAATGGATAGTGACATTTTTATGTTGTAACAAAATTTATACGAAACTGAGTAACATTAAATAATTAGTTTATCTGACATTTAAATAAATAAATACTAAATAACAGCCTCTTTGTCAGTTTTTATTTCATTTAAATAATTTACATTACTATGGTACGTCTCTCATTTGAGATTCATTCAGGTATAATAAATTGAAACTTACAATGGATTACATTAGGTAATATGTTACAACTTTTTTGTAAAAAAAAGTACAATAGACGGTTTTAAACTTACAAAATTTAGCTGTTGAAGGACCTCACTCCATGACTCCTTCGACCGAAATACAGGAAAGTACCACAAATGTGAGACGAAACGTAGTATAGTACATTATTTAAATAAAATAAAAACTGAGAATGAGGCTGTTATAACTCATTGAATAATTTATTTTTTAACGAAATATTTCCACCTTAAATTTATAATCGTTTGTCTGCAGAAATTAATTTATATCTCATTTTCCCAGATTAAGTCCAAAATTTAAGGACGAAACGTAGTAGTTTTTAATTGTCTGTAAAAGCTATCGTTTTGATGTATACAGACGCAAGGAAATTTGAATTAAAAATCAAGGTTTTCAATGCCGGTCGCAGGTTTTGATATAATTTATTTCATTACCTCCTCACATGGTCTTTGCAGGTCAAAAAAATTAGCAGGGAATCCGAGATAGAATGAAAGAATCGATTCGGAACGGGAGGGGGGAGATCACTTGTTTAAATTACAAGCAAGGCACCAAAAAACAGAAGTTGGAAAATACTCATTCCTAAATAGAACAATTAATGACTGGAACAATCTGCCTGCAGGAGTGTTTGCGGAACTTCCTCTAACAGAACGAAAATTTAGACTTAATCTAAGTGTAGCGTAGTGTAGTGCAGTGTAGTGAAGTGATCAGTGCTCCGAAATCTCTAAAAATATACTACAGTGAAATATATTTCCATTGTTATTTTTTTCAGGGAAAAACAATATTATTCCTTTATAAAAATTCATCTTCTAATAATATGATTCCACCGGTATTTATTTATATTGAATATTATTATACATTTAATTATAGGTTAAATATGTTCCTTACGGCCAGATTATTAATTATTGTTCTATGTATCTGCCACAGGGCATCTGCACATTTATAGATTTAATAAATACATACATACATGGCAGAAGTCCCGTGTTTTAATCTCGGCACCGTCATGGTGTTTCTACTTGCCAAATCATAAATATTAGCTATATGGAACGGAGATGTACATACAAACACTTGCGTGAGCAGCCGGAATTAATCGTATAGATTAACTCTAATAATGCAGGGTTTTTCAATAAGGACGGGTCGACGTTGAAACGTTGAAATGAGACCAAACAAGCTGTGTGTGACGTATTAACGAATTCTCTTTTTATTTCAAAGGCCAATGTATGTATGCCCTTTCAAATAAAAAAAAAGAATTTCATTAATGCCTTACACACAGCTGGCTTTATTCCATTTCAACATGGACCCGCCCTTATTGAAGAACTCGGTCTGTATATGTGCAGTGGCTGATACACGAACTCGCACGTTTCCGACCAGATGAGATGTTTTCTGCAGCTGTTCTCTCCACAGCGCAGGAAAAGAGATTAACCCAACTCTCGGCCACGTTGATTGAGAGATTACAAGGTATTACGGGTATCTGCTCTGTACTCACGTGCATATCCTCAAAATTTTTGAGTGTACAAAGGCGTAAACCTTCCACCACCACCAGCAGCAGCAGCAGCTAATATTTCGCCGTGTAGGACTTTTTTACAATAATGTAGTGACTGCTGTGCGGTCCCGGGAAACATTACTTTGAAGTGGCTATAAAATATTTTATTACCGCTCATTAAAGCCTTCTGTGAACTGCAATTATACAAGTTATGCTGATAGTAGTTCTGACTTGAGGCAATAAAAATGTGCATTGCGAAGCTGCTGCAGCTGCTCATTAATATTTCGAAACTTAAAACGGAGATCAGTCCTCGCGTTCAGCTGCATCGTGTTTTCGGTTTCCGCTGGTTGCAGGTCCAAAACTCAGCGTGGAAGGATTTAGCCACCGCCATTGACCAGAGGAGACTCCATCGCGGAGCAATTTCGCCGGCTACTCCAAGCAGCTGGACCACATTTTTTTTAGCCATCGTCTTCCGTCGGCTTGCATGCGGCCCTTCATTGCTGCCAACCTTTCCGTGACAACGTGCTTACTCAGGTCCACGCCCTACACAATCATCGTTTTCTTTCCTTCACAATCCCGTCTAATCGTATTTTGCTGTCGATACAACATTTCCATTGCTGTCGGCTTTCACCCGATCCATCTGAATCCGTCACACGAAGAATTCTCTCGGTCAGCTTTTAGAAAAAGGTACGGCGTAATTCCAGTATCGGATTTCTTTTCCACACACACATTCACTCAGAGAGCCATAAATCTTACGATGGCTTTAAATTAAAGATTGGAGAGGCAACTTACTACTATAGATGGAATCATAATTACGTAACACGAAGGAGAAAACATGAAGCTGACGCTGGACAAATTTCCTTGCTCGACTACTTAATTAATCACAAGTCTAATTTTCAAAAGAAGAATTATAAATATTTTTGTACACAACAGAAACGACTAAATAATCCGTAAACTTTGAAAGCGTAGTACTGCTGTTGTCGTTGTGGTATTCAGTCATAAGAATGTTCTGATGCAACCCTCCATGCTAGCCTATCCTGCGCAAGCCTTTTCACTTCTACATAACTAGAACATCCTACATTCTCCCTAATCTGCTTAGCATATTCAATCCTTGGCCTTCCTATTCCGTTCCTACCCCACCCACTTCCCTCTAATGCTAATTTTACAAGACCCTTATGTCTTAAAACGAGGCCTATTAATCCATCCCTTCTCTTGGTCAAAGTCCCCCAAATTGTTCCTTCTTCCCCTATTCTACTTAACACTTCCTCGTTAGTAATTCATTTTCAACCCGTTTAAAATTATGTGTAATAAAACTGCCAACGTCGACGACGAAAATTTTATACTGTAGTTGATTTAACATATTGATTATACCTTTTAATATGCTTCTGATTTTTTTTAACACGCCGTGCCTTTCGTTTCCCTTGCAAGCTATTTTCTTTTAAACATTAATTCTGAATACGTTCTCTAACTTAGGTTTGGCTTTTTACTACAATTTATCGACTGTACAGAGACAAACACTTTTCTCTTGCGGCTTAATATTTCAGCCTTTTTTCTTTTTATTTATAATGGTTGCATCGACAAAAAAGACATTAACTAAATATGGTCCTTTGTCTTTAATTTTATATATTTGCTTCTGTTTACGTCACCAGGCGTCGTTAAGAAGGTTCTTACTATTTCAAATACCTGATGAAAGAAACAAGGAAGCAAAAAGTTGGTGTGATACGTATTCACCTTTTTCTCCTGATTATTTTTAAATTCATTATCTATTTGTTACTATTTTCGCTGATTCTATGAGCAAATAAGTGTATATATGTTTATGGTAAATGATGATAAATACATCAATTTATAATAAACAAATAGTATTAGTTCATAATAGCTCAAAAACAGCATTTTTTTGGGGGTTAACAGGCTACATGAGGGTGATCCTGAAACAGATAACTCCCCTTTAATAGCATAGGAAGGGAATTGAAAAGGGGGGATGCGGAAGGTAGAGCAAGGTAGCCAAGGGTAAACTAGGGCCCCCGGGCTATGGTTTAAGGATCCTACCCGGTGTTTCACCTAAAGAGATGCAGGGAAAACCCTAGAAAACCTGCATCAGGTAGGTTGGGCATTGGGTACTATTCTCACATATGAGAGAGTGCGAGGCATTCCCGACATGATCAGGTGAGCCCCGCAGTCACTCTGGGCTGAAGCGTCTGCGAGAAAACTCCCGCAGCGCTTCTCCCTCAAAAACAGCATAGCAGGTAAATATTAAATTATAAATCTGGGATATATTCCTACTGTGAGAAATAAAACGAAAAAGATCGAATTTACATCCCTTTCTTAAAAGAACACTTTACGTGTAATTAAAAGTTAGTATCACTGAAGTACTGGGAACACGAATAAGGAAAAACAATTTTTACGGGGAAGGAATAAGAAACACAAGACGGAAAAAGCGAGTAAAATTATGATATAAAACTAAAATAATTTCTATCCTATTACATATCAAAATCGATTTACTGATCTCATTATATATCATCGCGGGAAAAAGGACAAGTGTAAAATATCATCACAGTAACAAACAAGACAATTCATAGGCTATTGTATAATGAAATACAAAGTGGGGAAAATTCAATATTTTAATTAGATAATAAAATAATTATTAATTATAATGAAAAAATTAAGCAAAAATTGAGAAAATGAGGTAGCTAAATGAATATGAAATATTTTTAAATAAAATAACTAATGCATTTTTGAGAGAAAAGTTAGACTTAAATCACTATATTTATTTCATCAATTTTTAATGTAATGTATCGGTAATGAAACAATATATTAAAAAGCCAATTTAGTCAAAATTATAATTAATTTTTAAAATCTGAAGTGTAGTAATTATAACATAACGTGTCGTTTCTTTCTTTGGGACGTCTTCAGGTGAAAAAATTATTTTTATAAATAATTAATCTCATGACTTAAAAAAAAATCTTAAGTGTATATAACGTACACACATTGCAGACGAAAATTATTGTTAAAAAGTATTTATGACTAAATTGGCTGTTTTATTTGTTTTATTCACCATAGTCACGCAAACGTAATTATGTCTATAGGTTATCATTTAAAGCAACGATGCTGTTTGTGGGATTTTTGTCAGTAGCCAGGTCTCTCGATCTCTTAGGACAATTGGACAAAAGCAAAAAACTTGAATATATTAGAAAAAGCAGTATCGGTATTAAAATTATACAGAAGTAATTGATAGGTTTTTGAGGAAACTACACTTGTAGGAGTTGTGAAAAAATAGTGGATTATAAATTAGGGTTAAATAGTCATTTTATCTTATTGTTAACTTTCATATATCTTTCATAATAGATGTAAATTTCGGAATCATAAATATTCAAAAATGTGATGAATATAATTTAATAAATTATTCGTACCATTAGTTGAAATATTACATTAAAGTCTGTTACATAGTTTAATCCAATACAATATATTATTTTTTTACGTCTTCCATTGCTCCTTCAACTTGTTTTAATATTTCAGGTGCACTTTAGACCCAGCGAGACTTTTCTACAGGTAAATTATTCCTCTCTATTCTTGAGTAGTTGAGGAAAGGAAATTTTCCCTACACCTGCCTCGACTTTATCTTGAATTCATGACCGCGCTTTCCAAATTAGTGGGATTTAAAAGTTCCCTCAATATCCTTTGAACTATGCAAGGTTAAAAAGAGCGACGCCTGGGTTTCAGTAATTACTTTACGGCCGAAGAATTTCGTAACCGTGTCCCAAAATAACGATTATAACAAATTACCTACAAAACGTCGATAAATAATGAGAACTCACAGTCAGCTTTATGATAGGTTGAATGAAATTATTTAATTGACGTGTAATTAATTTAACTTTATTATTTTTTAATGCTTTATTAAATACAATAAAAATAAAATGATTAGAAAATAACAATAAGAGTTGAAAGTATAATTTATCTTCTTAATTTTAAAATCTAAAACTTACTTTACAATTAAACATTCGTGAAATCTGGTACTACACTTGATTCCAAAGAACTTAGTTTTTAAATTTAATTATAATTAAAGTAAAATAAATATTATTAGTTCATGTTGCACAATAATTCTATTCGTAATTTCAAAATGTTATAGTAGGAACATTTAACAGTTGCTCAGACTATTTTAGTATCCACAACTATCGGTACATATTAGGAGTGAAAAGTGGCGGCTGGTTAATGTGCTATAGCACATGAATTAATTTCGTAAGAATTATTTGATGAAACTTAAAAATAGTAATATTTTAAGTTGTGAATTCCTACTTCGATTTCGAAGCATTTGCAGAAATTCGTTTCACCCCTTGCACCACCCGTGAAACTCCACGAACTAACACTTCCAAACGCTACAAAAATAAATAAATAGTAAATTTAAAAAACGGATGACCTCATGAGTCTGCAGGTTTAGAAGAATCTGACGAATTAATAAAAAGATTACTTCGTAGTTTTCTGACTTACATATTTACAATAAATAAAAAGACGGCCAAAAAAGTCAGCATTAAACATATAACTATTTATTAACAAAAGCGACGTTTCATCTGAGACTTCATCATTTCTGCCGTAACTGTCGCTGGAGATGGTCCGCGACACTTAATTTTTCACATGTAAATTCAATAATCTTTTCGACTGGCGGAGTCAAGGAGAAATATGATGTATGTCTAAAATTTAAGCCTGATGAAGTCTTTTTATTTATTTTAAAAGGATTACTGTTTGTGGACTTATTGTTGTTTACTGGATTTAATGAAAGGTTATATAAAGGACAATAAATTCAAGCGACGGCATATTGAAATCTTTCATAACCCTGAGAAAGTTACTGTATGATCCTATATGCAATATTACCCTAATATATGGCCTATTCCTAAAATTTATTTTCTTTATTTAAAATTAGATTTCATTATGTATGCTAGGAAATTTTGTTATTTTGATTTTATATTCTTACGCTCTCAAAAATTCGTCCCTATTATGTAAACGGAATTAGAGATGTAGCATATTACGTGTCGTGGAATATTATCAACCCTAGATTTAGATTTATTGTTGTTTCCATTAATCCTCGATTGAGGAAATAGGATACGTCATACATTAAAAATTAAAAATGAACAAAATAAAGTACATAATTAAAGACAAATAAACTTAAAATAAATTAATAAAAGAAAATGTATATAGACAAAAGTCAATATAAACACAACACGGACACACACTGGGAAACACAAACAAGCACACACTGAGGAACACGTAATGGAGTTTTAACCGATTGGGAGCTCTGCGACCAGGAAACTGTCCTTCCCTCTGTCGTAGCTCCAGGCAATACATGAAACAAACAAACAAAAGAGCAGAAAAAACTGAATAGAAATTTTAAAGATGTGTGATGTGCTAGATTATAAGGCAGCTCATTCAACACTTTTTGCAGGAACCTTGATTTAAATACTAGAAGGACGATTAAGAAAATCCTGTACCGAGTAAAACGCGCCATTTAAAAGAATAGTTTTACTCTGCTTCACGAAGCTTTTGTAGGTACTATTTTTAACCTCTGGCGGAAGGCTGTTGTATAAAATTATCTCGGTATTGTGAATACTTTTCTGGTGTAGAGCAAGGCGATGCTTGTCCGACCTTAGAGCTGAACGATTTCTAGTCGCGTATTCATGAAACTCGCCATTTGTTTGAAACAAATTAGTGTTTCGCTTTACAAACTTTAATAATTCATAAATATATACGCTTGGTAAAGTAAGTATTTGCAAACTTTTGAAGAAAGGTTTGCAACTCGATCTAGAATTCGTGCTAGAAAGTATTCTAATTGCACGCTTTTGCAACGTAAATATTTCATTACTCCTGGAGCAGTTTCCCCAATTAGAGATGCCATAGCTCATAATTGAATCAAAATACGCGAAATAAACCATTTTGACGTACTTTTTGTCGACATGTTGCATTAGTGTAAATTTTGAATGATTATTAATATCTTAGGTAGTTACCATCGTGAAAATTGTTCTTGTGGCACACGTAACTTTAAAAACATACGAACCGCCACTGGTTACGGAGAAAGTCTGAGGAAAGAGTAAGAAGTTATTGATGCATAGAAAAGTTCGTCGTGAGCCGAGAAAAGTGACAAAAGTCCCCAAAATTATTGATATAATTTTTTCAGTCTTTTAATTAATTAATATTTTTTGTTGTGTGTACGGTACCAATGATGTGCCCTGTAAATAATTGAAAATGTAGAGGTTTTATAAATGTAAGAATAAAAGAGTGTTCTTGATGGGTAAGTTGTTAGGAGATTTGATATAATGCATATTAATTAATTTAAAAATGAAATATTACAATAAAGAAATAATTATATAGACTCGGTTGAAAAAAGGACGAAAGTTCGTATGGACAATTAAGACGGAAATGAACACAGATATAATGTAATTCTTTTTACTGTCAAGATTAAGTGCTGGTAGGTTGGTCATAGCAAGTACCCTCGTGCTCCTGCGTCACCAGGGGAAGAAGAAGGAGGACGAGTCGTAACAAATTGCTGCTGGGAAGAGCTTTCGGTAAGTAGGTCGATAACGTGAGTGCAAGCAGGCAGGCAGGCAAGATATGTGAGGTTGGTGTCCTGGACCTAGGCCACTGCGAGGTGTTTGTCTGAGGTCGTCTTCTTCTTGCGTCTGTCTGTGTTTACGCCGCCTTAGCTGTTTATTTGGCCATACTTCTCTCTTGCCGCGTTGCTCTTGTTTCTACTGAACCCGACCGGAGTAACACATTTCTCTTTTTGCCGCTTCTATTTCAGTCGCCGATCTTTCTGAATCGGATACCGTGTTCGTCACGCCCCTTCGCCATTCACATAATTCCCGTCTATTAAGACCGGGATCTATCTCTGCGGAAGGTACACTGCCAAAATTGATTAGCACAGCAAGTAGAGGTCATTTACGCTCAATTAAACGAGAAAAAAAACATCGAATTACTTATTAACACATTTAATATTCAATAAACCACAAAATTACCACTAAAACACTGGAAACCGTATACACACTAAAATTTGCCAAATTTATTTTTTCGTCGTCTGTTGACAAATTTATTAATTAAAAAACTGTAAAATTCCACAGATTGAGATTTCAATGGTAATTTTAAGACATTTTGATCAATTAAATTGTTCTAGCAATGGTGCAACCTTTCATGTTAACCTATCAAACCTTTTCATTTCCGTTTAACTACCACATCCTACATCTTCCCTAATCTACTTAGCGTGTTCCATCCTTTTCCTCTAATGCCAATTTTACAAGACCCTCATGTCTTAAAACGTGGCCTATTAATCTTCTCTTCATATTGTTCGCTCGTCCCTGATTTTGCTTAGAACTTCCTCGCTAGTTACTCTGTCCACCCATACGATTTTCAGCATTCTCCTATAGCTGCTTAATTCAAAGGCTTCTATTCTTTTCTTTTCTGCTATTCCTACCACCCACGTTTTGCACCCATATAACGCCACAATCCATACGAACACCTTTACTAATGATTTCCTAATATTCACACTTATATAACCCGTAAGTAAATCCTTCTTTTTGCAAAAGCCTTCCTTGCCTGAGCTGTCCCACTCTTTATGTCAACTATACTTCTACCATCACTAGTTATTATGCTGCCCAAATAGCAGAATTCCTTAACCTCCTTCAAAATATCACTTCCCAATCTAATACCATTCGTTATCCCACTGTTTCCCATATTACACTCCTCTGGTATTTTTCCTGTTCCGTATATTTTGCAAACTATCCTGAACAGCCATGATATTGCTTCTTCGCCCGATGATCTTATCAACTGTACTGGAATGTTGTTAATTCCTTGCGCTTTACAATTGCTCTGCACAATTGTTCTAGCAACAAAAAAAATTAAAATTAAAATTAATGCGGAGTCTGACAGACAATTTTTAAATTTGAGATTAAACGTCTTATTGTCACAACCTTTAGGTCACCGTCAAGTGGTAAATTTTGAAATCTGGTTAATAATATGCCAAATGCGTAAAAAATCCTCCAAAGTCAACTTTGACGAAACGTCACTTAATCTAAACATAAGAAATGTATTCTGTAAAACTGGTCGTTAATTTATTTTATTTAATTATTTGACTACTTGAAAATTATAAAACGTGTTGCGGAAACATGAAAATGTCTTCTATAAACATTATAAATATTTAAGAAATAATAACTAACGACCAAATGTTGAAACGAGACGTGTTTTTATTAAATTGAACCTCATTAAGGTACTAGTTTATTAATAATGTGAAGACAACGCTTTTGTAGACAATTCAGAAGTTTTTTTCAATTACGACGTTTCCTACTCACATTTCGTACATCATCACTTACTAACGAGGTAAATAAATACATTACTACTACACGTTTCTAAATTTTAATATATATATATATATGTATTTTGATAATAAATAGAGCTCCAAATATAAAATTAGTCGTCGTGAACTGCATACATTTACTGTTACATCCGAAACGTCGAAGTTGAGTAAAACTGCTCGATTGTCTATAAATTCGCTCAATTGATTTATCTTTATATAATTATATATATAAAGATTTTAATTGTTTACCGATACAATTAATAACGAAAATTTTTATATTAATGTATAATTCCAAACTTTGGAAAATTTTAAATCTGAAGAAATTTACTTGCCTTCTTTGTACCTAATAAAGTCCCAGATTTAAGGTCGTAGATATATAAAAGTTCCAAATTTTCTGTTATTGTGGTCATTTCATTTATCTTTATATAATTTTTTAAGAATCACATATAAATAAAAAGTAGCACTTCATAAATTTTCTGACTTAAACTGAAGATGAATTATTATTATAATTTATAAATTATCAGTTAAAGTTAGAGAATAAAGTTACTTTAATTTTTATGTTCTACCTCACATAAAGTTTATTTATATAGTAGATTTTAATCGTAAAAGCATTCGGGAACAGTCGTGTTCTTATTAAGCAACGTAAAATACAAAGTAGTTAATTATTTTACTACTTTATCGTTTATCACTGGCTTGATGCCGGTAAAATATAGCTCGCTTTTAACAGCATAGACAGGGATTTGAATGGAGGGAGGAGGAATGGAGAGAAAGGTGGCACGGAATAGCTAGAGCGCCATGAAAATGACGCAAAAAAAATTGAATCTTGTACATAGGCTCTTGGTATTTGTCCCACGCCCTTCCGAGGACGTTTTTATAGTCTTTATTTATTCAGTTTCAGTGTGTAAAATTTTATTTTAGTCCATATGTCAAATAAACTAATTTTACTTGTTTACGAAGGTTCTTCATACGTATCAATTACCCGATTTATAACGCTACTTCATCTTCATCCCTCTTTTCCTTCATCTTTCAAAATCTGCTCTATATAAAGCGATTTCTGTCATTCTCTTACAATTTTATCCTGCACTACAGTCTTTACTTCTATTATTATTTTTTCGTGTCGATGTTTCAGGCTTCTGTTGCCGACCAACCAATGATTTAACTTCAAACAATACTGTACTCTTGGATTATACTATAATTCCAGATCTCATCTTCCAGTTTGGACAATAATCCCTTGTTCGTCTTAAAGAAAGTTATTTATTTTCTGTTTTCATGTATGCTTATCATGTCCTCTGAAACCAAATGAAGATTAATAAGATTTTCTCTTCTTTTCTTAGACGCCGTGACGTCGTCTTCTAAAAAATACAGAGAATTTATATTCGATATTCCAAATGCGTTGTACAAGAACGTTTCAGACATAAAATAGTAACTAGAGGCAGAAATGTAAAACTGATTAATTTATCGCTAATTACCAATGTCCATTACAAACAAAATGATCGTTGGTTGTATTCATAATATTGAAACAAACGTTAAAAACGAAATGAATTTAACTGCATTAACAGCAGTTTCTTTGAATTATACCTACAGTTTCAAGTTTTTATTATCATTAGTAATTAATTGTGTACATAGTAAAATAATTCATTTGCTCTCGACAAAAAACTCGTTTCCATCAAGTAATTGTCTCGTTTCGTGGAACAACAGAAGTTATTAAATGTGACAGCGGTGCAAACGAACAATATAAATATTTTTAATTTTTATTAAATCTACGTGAATGTTTTCGTAAGGTAAGCTTCGTTACCGAGAATTATTTTCAATGACCAAAACATGCCTGTTATTTTTTAATATCTTCTTTAATAAGTGTACGCTTATTTTGTTATTTCAGCTCAATATTTATGTTACTTTTCCGTGATTCGCTGTGGACTGTGGAGGAAAAAAAATTCATATTTGGGAAAGGTTTATTTTTCTCCGTCTCCGATATAAAGGAAAACACAGCTGTTTCAACAAGCAATTCAGTGTTGTCAGAATAGGAGATATCATGGAAAATATAATTAAAAATTAAACGTGCCGAGGGCTATAAAATCTGTTTAGACATTGATTAAAAGCGGGAGTATGTTGAAACCCTACGAGGCTATTACGAATCGAAAATTATTTAGGCTAATCAAGCGCAATGTAACACCTATTAATTCCTTTTATAGAGGTTTCAGATTAGCTTTTCGGTTATTTTATGCAGTTCCTGTGATACAGATCGGAAATTTGTTGTCCTTCTAATTTTATGACTACGATTAACTTTCTGTTTTTGCCGACTACTTTTAATAGTAAAATACATGCTTACAAACGATAATTTGATATTCTTACTGTCAATTCGTTTGGCTTCTGCATTTGTCAAAATGTATACAATTTTATTTCCTAAACTTTATTTTCTTCCCTTCAAGAAACATCCATGGTGAATGACTTCCATAAGAATACAAATGTTTTCAAAAAGAAGTTAGAAACACTGAAAATCTAGGTGCTTAATTTGTATAAAATGACGTGAAATATTTTTAAATTATGTTTCTAAATTTACTGTAAATAATTTTTTATCTTATTTTATACCTATCTTTGTACTTTAATTTTGTCAAAGAAGTGCCACCAGCATATAGCATAAATATAAGTTATGATACTTTTAGTTTTTCGCGAACGTCGTCGTCGCCGCCGCCGCACGCATACACTCAAGTTTCCTAAGGGAATAATGCATTCTGTTCTATACTTCATTCGGGTAGGATGGATATACCGTAAAGTAATTGACCCCACGAAGTATTATTCGACTGAAATATCGGCCAAATTTGCGTAATTTAAAATTTTGTGCCCCTTCCCCCTCCTCGCCACAATGGATGGTAGCCGCGTCTTATCCCGACGGTGCTGATTTACAAGTCGCGAAACACATGTGTGCAAAACTTGGTTGAAATCGCTCCATGCGTTTATATTTGTATGCCAAACATACATACACACAAACACACGTACGAAATTTGAGTTCCTTTTACAGACAAACAATGAATTTAATTGATTAGAATAAGGTAGTTGATCCATCTGTTTGGTGTGTTTAGCGCGAAATAACTTGTATATTTAATGAACGTTTTATTTAAGTAACAATTTATTTTAAGTACTTAAAAATTATACAAAAATGTTTATCCCTTGAGCGCGGCTAACACTCTGCCATAAGAATACAAATGTTTGCAAAAAGAAGTTAGAAACACTGAAAATCTAGGTGCTTATTTTGTATAAAATGACGTGAAATCTTTTTAAATTGTGCTTATAATTTTGCTGTAAATTATTTTTTATCTTATTTTATATCTACCTTTGTACTTTAATTTTGTAAAGGAAGTGCCACCGAGTAAATGTGCACCAGTAGTAATAATAAATACAGTAAAAGCGACGCGTCGGGCCGTTCGTAGTCACAAGAGCACCCAGTGAAGTTCTGTGAAGTCTGTCAGGGCTGGCTTCCTCCTTCTGCGTTTTCCTCCTCCACCCTTCTGGCCCTAGGTCAAGGTTTATGAATTAAGTCATCCACAAGCTGAGACGAGCTTGATTGGTTAGAGGAGTGTATGTAAGGGGGTCACAGACAGAGGCTTTCGATGATTCCATTGAACCAGACGGCCACCTGCCCCTCAAATCCGTTCGAGGCGTGGAGGAAGGATTGTTACGCTCCTGCAAAAATCCAGTCAACCGTCATCACAAAGGTGTAGGAGAAGTACCCAATACCGACCTACCTGATGTAGGTTTCCTAGGGTTTTCCCTGCATCACCGTTAGTTGAAACGCCTGGTAGTATCCTTATATTACAGACTGGGGACCCTAGTCAACCTTGCACATCCACCCATTCAATTCCCTTTCTATGCCATTTAAGGGGAGTTGCATGTTTCAGGATCACCCTCATGAAGCCTGTTACCCATCGCCAAATCATTCACAGTCAATTTTTATTTATTTAAGATTAATATTGTTGCAGATAAAGAAAATATGTATAAAAAGTTATAAGATTAATTTTCCAATATATAATTATATTTAAGCATAAAACTAATCGAAGCATGGAAATATACAGTACCAGAAACCTTACGTCCAGAAACACGGAGTATTAAATACGTCATAACTTTAGAACAGTTTGTTATTCTTAATTGCCTCTAAACCTTTACTGTAAAAAGTGTATCAGACAATCCAAGTTTAAGGACCGGAAGTCAATGTTTTACGACTTTCAAAGACCCACTATTAATGTTTTTAACGAAATATATATATAATTTTTTTCATCAACGACCAAAATGTCAATTGCGTAACATATGCAAAGTACCGCCTGTAATTATTTTTATTATTAGCTCGTAACATTGGACTTTGCGCTCTGCTAATTGAGCCGTCAGTCCTCTGAGCCACAAAAGAAAAACGCCTTCGCGTGAAGAAGCAAAAAGGAAAAACAAGCAGCAGCAGCTTTTGTCTACCCTTATGAGCCTTTTCGTCGCAACAGCACTTTCTAGTTTTCTTTAAGACGCTACAATATATACAAATATTTGATTTAAAGCAGCAGTAAAATTACAGGTTGCATATAAAACAACACAGGAAGATTTACAACCGCAATAAAATGGCGAGAAGAGTAAAAAAAATGAAATAGCGGTAAATTGTGTGTCGTCTAACAGTTCTTCTGGAATCAGCGAAAGGATTTATGTCAAAAAAATATATGTAATATGTTGTACTATTGTGCATCATGCAAGAGGTTTAATTTTGTATCTTGTAACGTTAATGCAAGTAAAGAAAACAGGAAGGTGTCTATAAACACAGAAGAAATGAGATTAGTCACGGACACATAGTGTAAGTAAAATAAGCAATAATATCGAATTATGCTATTAAATATGCGTAAAAGTAAAATAGCTAAACATATCAAAAATTTGTTTTATTATTTATTTCTTCAACAGAATTTCAATAAAAGTTCGATTTACTTTCTAATTTGTACAATAAAAAATTTATATTTAGTTCCAAATATAAAAAAAATAATTTAGACTGTCAATGAATGTTTGTATTATTTTATCATATATACAGTAAAAAATTTAAATTTAGGTACAATTATAATTTCTTTACAAATTTTTAGAATAGAAAATTCAAATGAAGAAAAGAAATTCATTCTTAAATATCCTATTTGAGTTCTTAATATTTCACTTAACATTTACTTTTCTAAAAAAAATTGTATAAATGTAAACTAAATTCATCAAGATAAAATAGAGGTTGTTTTATAGTACAAAAAAGTTGAAATTTATTTTTACCTTATGAAGTCCCATTAGGGAGGATGAGACGTAGTACTAATTGAATAAAACTAGAAATATTTTTTTACGTTATGAAGTCCCATATTGGAGGATGAGACGTAATACTAATTGAATAAAACTTGAAATTTTTTCTATTAATTGGTCATTTTCATTTATCATATATAAAAGGTCTATTTATATTATATATCACGTGAAAAAGTCTCATATAAGGGAAGTCGGGGCGGAACGAAGTTTAACTATTTTTGTAAAAGTATAGAAAAAGAGAAATGAAAGTATAAAACATAAATTTTATGCTTACTCAATCTAATATCAATATAACTTAAATCACGAAATTTATATTTTTGATGAATTTTAAAAAGAAGCTTACAAATTTGCTGTTCTGCCCCACCCTCGGGGTGGCATGTTTTCTTTATTATTCTTATTTTGCGTACAGTTGATCGCTTTATTTATTTTTCCTTTCGTAAATATATATTTTTTGCAACTGCACAGTCTTCGTTAACATTCTTCAGATTTTTCCATTACTTTTCTTTCTTAATTCTTTTTGGATACAGAATCCTATACTTATAAGTTGAGTTTGCCAGTTTTTCCTTTTCTCTGAGGAACACATTGCATTTTGTCTTATACAATAGAATCCCGTTCTGTTCCGCACGCTAATCTCAGTTTATGGTTTCCACCGAGCCTTAATTCAAGCAGATTTATACCTTATACGTAACTTATATGCAGCTAAAGACACCTAGTTTAATAATGTATACCATTAAAGAGTTAAAAGCGAGGAGTTTTGAAGCTTACCTTCTGTATAATTGCTGTTAACAGTATATAACGCTGAAACAGGTGCAGGTCGTCTGTCAGGATTTCTTCCTTGACCAGTTACAATTTTCCACCCCTATTTACTAACCTCCAGCACTAGCCAGTTGAAAAATATATTTGGTATCCCGTTCTAGCCCCGCTAACGAGTTCCACCACGACTTCCCCTAGTTTAGGTGTCGCATTTACCTTAGAAACAATGTTTTACAAACGTACACATGAGGTTTTTACAATCACTGATCATTAAAGAAATCGAATACACAACTCGTGTGTTAATTGAGCGTTCTAAACAACTTTTGTTCTGCACCATTTAGATTTGACGCCTCAAATCTGCAACAAGAAATAAGATAAATGGAAAGTAAATGATATATGAAATAATTAAATCCGTATCACCCCCATGTATGATTGACTTGATGGGCTGCACGTAAGAACCTAGATCAGTAATATACAGAACAGAAAACGAGACGTACTAAAATCGAACTTTACTGCTTTACAGTTTAAGTAATAAACACAACGTACTTATTTTCAATTGATACTTTCCTTTTTCCTATTTTTCAGTTTCAATAAGTAATAATTAATTTCCTCTTTACGAAAAAACTGTCCTACGTTCATGGAATTTTTTAAATTTAGAAAAAGGGTTTGATAATGCGAACTGGAACACACTATTAAGGATTTTGAAGAGCACAGGAATAAAATATCGAGAAAGAAGGCTTAAACATAACCTCTACAGAAGGCAGTCAGCAGTAATCAGAATTGAAGATCAAGAAAGGAAAGCAGAAATAAAGGCAGGAGTAACAAAATTTTGCAGTCTGGCGCCCATGCTGTTTAACTTATATATAGAGAACAGGCGATGAAGAATGTTAAAATGAAATATGAAAAAGGAGTCATACTGAAAGGAAAATAAATAAAAACTGTACGTTATAGACATGTTGATGAAATAGACTGTATGATGAAGTAGAATCAGACGAAAAACCAGAACAGTCTCATAAATGTATGATTTATTTATGAGACTGTTCTGATTCTAAACTGTATGCTTTGCCGATGACATTGCAGGGTTAGGGGGGCCAGAAGATTACTTGGAAATCATAATGGCATGACCTTGTCCTGGAGAAAGAGTTCAATATGAGGATTAATAGAAAGAAAACCAAGGTAATGGAGTGTAATACGGGAAACATTAGAATAACAAAGGGTGTTAAATTGGGAAGGGATACTTTGACGGAAGTTAAGGAATCCTGCTACTTGGGATGCGTAATAACTAGGGATGCTAGAAGTATAGTAGACATAAAGACTAGGATAGCACAGGCAAGGAAGGCTTTACTTGCAGGTAATTTAAGCGTGAATATTAGGAAATCGTCGCTAAAAATATTCTTATGGAATGTGGCGTTATATGAGTGAGGACGATAGGGGTTTCAGAAAGGAAAAGAATAGAAGCATTTGAAATGTGGTGCTATAGGAGAATGCTGAAAATCCGATGGGTAGATAAAATCACAAACAAGAAAGTTTTAAAACAATAGGGGAAGAGAGAATAATGAGAAGGAAGTTGACCAAGATAAGAGATAGATTAATAGGCCACTTTTGAAACATGAGGGTCTTGTAAAATTAGCTTTAGAGGGAAGTGTGTGGGGTAACAACAGAAGAGGGAGGCCAAGGATGTAATACGCTAATCAGATGTTTTGGGATATGGTAGTTATACGGAAATGAAAAGGCTTGCGAAAGATAGGTTAGTATGGAAGATTTAATCAGTCCAGTCTTGTGACTGAATGCCTGAAGAACTACACTGTAATTTTCTAATTTTTTACAATAAGTTGTGATTTACAAGATCACAAGTATCGCATCTCTGGAGAAATGTTCCAAACGCTTTTAGGAAGTCAATATTGTAAGCTGTTATTGATGTATGAAGTTACAAGTTTTTTCTTAAAAGTGTAACGCGAGTTATACCAAAATAAACAACATGTAAGTTCCCAGTTTTCTTATTTGCAATAAATGTGTGTTTTGCAATACATCTGTAAACAGAAGCTTTTCAATCGGAAATTTATTAAAGGTCGGGAAATAGATGCTTAATAACATTGAAAAATGTACAGGAATGATAGAAATTACAGAAGTTCAATCTATAATTTTGTGTAAGTTGAATGTGAATTTATTTAATCAAAATATTTTTTAAATGAAAATCAATAAAACCTACTGGTTTTGTATTACTTTGTTAACAATTTAAGCTGTGATAAGTTCATGTAAATGGACAGAGATGTTAAAATTAGAGAAAAATTAACTGAAAAAGTAAATAACACACAAAATTTATGAAACCAACAGGAGATTCAAAAACGCAAAGCGTCGCAAGAATGTCACACCTAAGAACACAAGTGACTATGATGGCGAATGCCAGAAAACATTTCCCTATCCAGTTTGTAATTTGAATACAAATTTCTCTATGATGAATACAGAAAGAATTATGAAGTTGGTTTCTCTTTATATATATTTTATTGCGCTTCATATTTAAGGGAACCGAGTATAAAATTACATAAACAGGGCTACCGTTGACAGGGATAGTGCAGAAAAAACTGGGTGCCCGGTGGTACCAGGTAATTCATTTACATTAGCCTTTTCACGACCCCTACTTTATGACGAATGGGATTCGTTCTATTTGTGTTAACGAAGGCAGCATTTTATGCAAGCTTATTTCCTGTTATCTTTAAGGAATATACTTTAAATAATACAACACATTATAACCAATGATATTAAGTTTTGTAAACGTAGCAGTATTTGCGGAAGACAAAGAGCTTAATTCAATTTGTTGCCCACGTTGACGGTCACAAACAATAAACTCTAAATGAGCACACGGCACGCAATTGTATGCAGCACGCCAACTTTCCTCGTCAGCAGCGGTAGTTTTTGAACTTGAACGGAATTTTTAAAATAAATTAATGGCGTTAATTAATATTATTGTGTTATTTAGGGGCATGAGAGGAATGTGTTTGTCTGCAAGTCAGCAAAAATTAATGTTCTAGTTGTTCATGTGAATTGTTTTTACACGCTATTACTGAGCTGAGAGGATGGACATAATTACTCGTCCTAAGGAGTAATAATTTATTGCTGTTTTGGGAAGCGTTGCGTCGTGTGGGGCGAAAAGCTAGATATATACGCTATTTAAGCAAGTGCAATTCTTTCATTCTTATTCTCGGGAGAGGCACGAGTGCACAAGAAAAAATTTAATTCTGCGAAAGTGTAATAAATATTTGGGTATTCTGGAGAAGACTCGTGGCTTTGTGTCCACCACAACAATCAGCATTATTTGTTGTTATGTGGTAAACCTACAATCCTGCATAAATTTCCATAATGGAGGATATCAGACGACAACCCCGATTCAGATCGATTGTGTCTATTGCAGAGGCAACAATGTTCCGTTGGGTATCAATGCCATGACTTGTGTTCTTTTATTAATTTCTTCAGTTTTTCTCTGCAGAATTCATCAGAAAGATGAAATATTTTGAAATAAATTGTAGTCATGCACTGATTAGGGGAAGTTGGGGCAGAACGTGATACCATATTTATTTTTACTGGATAGTGTTGGAAGTTATTAAATAGGGGTGGAAAACTGTTACTGATCCAGGAAGAAGTCCTTCAAGCCTACGTGATCAAGTTCTGACTCCACCTTGCGAATGAACTCTTGTTTTTGGCGTCTTTCATTTGTGAATTTATAATTTTTGCAGCATTTCGACAGACGGTAAATCACAAAACTCTTCGATTTTAACTCTTCAATGACATACATTCGTAAACTAGCATATATGTTACATATAAGGTTTACATCAACTTGAATTGAGGCTCGAAGGAAAAGTTAAACTAAGATTAGCTTGCGGGTGGAACGGGACACTACTGAATATGGAAAAATGTTATGTGTTCCTCAAGGAAAAACTAGCAGACTCACTTTATAAGAATGAGTTACAGGATACTGTACCCAAAAAGAATAAGTTAAGAAAGAAAAAGAACAGGAAAATGTTACTTAAGACTATGCAGTTGCAAAAATCTGTTTGCGAAATGAAAAATTGATAAAGCGATAAAATGTACGCTAGATACGTTTAAGAAAGAAAACACAAAAGGTTTTAAGATTTTTTTAATTAAATTAAATTTTATTGCATTTATTATAAATACAAAACATCCTATCCCGTTCTGCTCCGGAGGTTGGGGGCATAACTAGAAATTTGTTACCTTTTAAAAATTCCTCAAAAATCAAAATTCGATGTTTTAAGTTATATTTATATTAGAGTAAGTAATACAATAAGCTAATGTTTTATATTTTTATGACGGGGATTTCTATTCCCATAATTTAACAAAAATTGTTAAACAATAAGTGTCCCGTTCCGCTCCTAAATATGTAATTAATAATACGTCCCCATTTACAATTAAATGTTATTCGCTTACACGATTCATTTAAGACTAATCCGTGTTGTTTTGAGTAGTAAATTTGACAAAGTTTTGACGGACTTCCAACCGGGTGTAGCAATTCCACGACGTTTCGATAGCGGGCCTTGTCATCGTCTTCTGGTGAAGAGATTTCACCGGGAAAGCATGCGTTCGATTAATAAATTTGACGGCTGAATAATACCCAGAACACGAGAGACGTATCTTCTTTTTAAATATATAAAGAATCAATCTCCAAATGGCACTAGTCAACCCTTGGCTACCTTCCACATCCCCCTTTTCAATTTCCTTCATATTCTATTAAAGGGGATTTTCCTGTTTCAGGATCTCCCTCATGTAGCCTGTTACAAAAAAAAAACAGCTGGCCGCAGTTAGGAAGTCTGCACCCTCATTTTGTGAAGCAAATAGGTCGATGGAAAATAGAACAATAGAAAAATACGTGTAGTTATAAATTTAGAATCTTAGTGATTTAGCAAGGAAACAAACACCTGACAAATATGAATGGAAAAATATTAACTGCAAGGTCCTGGTATCGTGTTTTAAAGTTTTATATATCAGTATTAGAAACTAGGTTGGTGAACAGCGGAACAATGCTTGTCTAAAAGAAAAAAACTATCAGTACTTTTTTTATTAATAGTCTTTAAATTATTTTTTTCCATTAATTGATGCTAGTTATGTTAATCTTTATTTCAGAAATAAAAATATTTTTTCATATGCTACGAAAGTTTACTGCAACATTTTCACTTCAGTGGGAAGGTCAACACTTGACCATATTGTACGATGAGAATGGTCAAAATACAAAGTTTTTATTGCGCTGCGTTAAAGTCTCGATTACCCTTAATTAATGTTCAGTATTGCGATTTGTTTGAAACGGACGCGTATTTATTTAGGCTAAGTTATTAATCCGTTAAAACGTGAAACGAGAATGGTGCGAATTTTGCGGAGAGTAAGGCGAGGCGGCCATTTTAAATGGCGCGGATGTCCGTGTTTATCTTTAATTACGGTTTCCCCGCGGATATTATCGCACAGTCTGTGTCGGCGAAGAGAGGATCGCCAGAGGCAAAGCAGCGTGACCCGACAGTCGCAGGAAAAAAAGTTGCAGACTGTCCCGGGAACGTTCTCGGGCGCTAGTAGCAATTCTCTTAATGGAAAACGAATTATAAACTACTTGAAAAGGAGTCAATTAGATTATTAGACATATAATAATCATCAATTTGAAATAATAAGGATGAAAGGAGTTCTAACAATCAATAAGGCAAACGTCGGCATACGATCTTCTATAACTGCACCGCATTTAGTAGGTAAAGTTAGAATTATAAACAAAAATGGTTAATATTTCAAATGAGGGCCGGAAATAAAAGGGACGACATAAGGCGATAAGCCATTTAAAGTCACAGTAATCTGTAAATTATCCAGAAAACCTGGAAGAATATGTTTAAAACAAATATTTTTCCAGTAACGTGAGATAGAGTTTTCATTGTTGTACATATTTAATTAGGAATAAGTGTATTAATAAGAGTTTGTTAATTATTTTCTTGGAAAATATTAACTAAATTAATATTATAGACTATACCAAACTACTATATAAAACCGTGCGTATAAAACTATCTAATTGACGCGAAAGATGTAGGATGCTGATTATTAATATTCTTGTTAACAGTTTCGACATGCGATTTGGCGACCATGTTGGATCAACATGAAAGACTTCGATCGAAATTTTGGAACTCATGCTACACTTTGTAATTTCTGATGAAACTTTGACTTTTTTTGAGTAACAAGCTACATGAGGGTGATCATGAAACAGGAAACTCCCCTTTAATAGCATAGAAAGGGAATTGAAAAGGGGCGATGTGGAAGGGTAGCCAGGTAGCCAAGGGTTGACTGGGGCCCCAGGGCTATACTTTAAGGATCCTACCCGGTGTTTCACCTAAAGAGATGCAGGGAAAACACTAGAAAGCCTGCATCAGTTAGGTGGGGCATTGGGTACTATTATCACGCCCTTCCGAATGACGGGAGAAGAGTTTGCTGTGGGGTCGCAGCATTCCTTTCTCCGTGTTTCCACCAGTTTTAGGAGGCAGTTGGCTGACTGATACAATGGGATCAGCGGACAACTTTCGCCATATGCCCAAGGTCTTCGACCCCAGTACATAAACCTCCCAAAATAAGTGAAGGTGTCTCTACATGTGAGAACGTTGAAAAAAACCAGAGAGAGTACGAGGCATTCCCGACATAATCAGTTAACCCCGCATATCACTCTTGGGAGAAGCGCCTGCGAGAGTATTTTGTTTTTTGGGATCACAGGCTACATGTGGGTGATTCTGAAACAGGCAACTCCCCTTTAATAGCATAGGAAGGGAATTGAAATGGGGGGTTGCGGAAGGTAGAGCAGCTTTTGATATGAATATAATACAATATCTTTTGTTGTGACGCTGCGAGAAAAGCAGATGAGTGGGGCGCGCTAATAATCGTTTACATTTTGTGGACTTTCTCTGTAAATAAAAAAATGACAATTAGATTATATTATAAGGGAGTTTCATAGAGTATAATCCTATTATAAATGCATATATTTTGAAAAATAATTCTAATATAAAATGAATGCCATTTTTGCATTAAACGAAATCAGATAAAGCTATTTTACATAACGAATCAAAGGTGTTTATGCATGGCATATCTCTATGCCGTATTCAAATTCATCCCTCACTCTAGTTGGAATGCCTTCATTTACTCGTTCACGGCTGTTGTAATGTGGTTCCGCAGTTCGTCGAATGTTTCTCAGTCCTTTATAAACCCCAAATCTAAAAAAAATACTTGCAGTGAGGTTCGGTGACCTTGGGGGGATAGTGATGTAAGGCTGAATCATTTTTTCCAGTTCTGGCGATCCATCGACAAGTAAGCCAACATTTAAAAAATGCGTAAAAATGAACAATGCATAGTTCAATTGCGTCGAGATGAATAGTTGGAATTTATGACATCGACCAATTTTCAAATAATGCCGAAGCTGGTCGGTTGTTGGCGCTCCACTATCAATTACATCTATGGAAAGCTGTTGAAGGGCGGTGAAACCAGGAGTAGGCGACAAGGTGATTGACGTCCACGCCTTATCAAAGAGCGTGTAGGTCGGCTACTTGTTCGTTCTGGAAAGAGCCTGAACCGCTGATGGAAGCGAGCCGCCTGGTCGCTCCGTCTTACATCAGATGGACGGCCGTCTTCCCGATGAACAGATGTTTGAAACATGTACCGTAATTTAATGTAAATTGCGTGCCCTATGCGTAAACAATTGGTGCAAGATATCAAGTATGGCTTTCAGGATTTTTTGGTGTGTCCATCACGCTCATCTTTTTTTTCCCCATCATATAACACGAGTTAAGCGAACTTCAATATCAAATATACGGACTAAGTTTCTAATTTAAAGTTAAGTGTCAACGGTTTGGTTTTTACAAACATTTCGTCATGCTGGTTTTAGAGGAAAAATTAATGGAAATAGCTGAACTGTGCAGAGAATAAGAAGACAGAAGTGAGCTGAAGTGTACAGAGAATAAAAAGACATAAGTGTGCAGAGAATAAGAAAACAGAAGTGAGCTGAAGTATAAATTGAATTAATGAATGGAAGATGAGGAAGAAATGTTTAAAGTATGAGAAGCATATTGACGCGATGATGCGTCGACGATTCAGCCTCTGTTTGTCTACGGACAATGAAGTTCATCAGAAATGTAACCTATTGACAGCTTCGACATGTGATTTGAAATATTCAATCAAAAATCTCTCCTACAAGAACTTAAAACTGAAACACGAAAGTGACGCCCGTTACAATTTGTTACAACTTTGGATCGGCTTGTAGAGTATCTTATTGAACAAGTGGGTACAATGGAGTAAGAATTAGTTTACATTTTTAATTCTGAGAAGAAAGGCTAAAAAAAGGCTATAAAATTTGTACATGTAATCTTAGCGAGTTGATTACTTGGAGAACTGCCCTGGAGGCGTCTTCGAAGCACAGGAAGAGGAGTGCAACAACTGGGACACGAGGTGAATACTTGGCCCGGCACCGCTAGCTTCTCTGTCATTACTCACACACACACACACACACACACACACACACTCACGCGTTCCTCGCATAGTTCCTTTCATTAATCAAGAGCGCGCAAAAACAGACACAATTATGCTGCTGCGGCAGGACAACCACGCCTTGCTTGTCATCTTAGTCCTTTTGTGCTCCAGCCGACATGAACGTAATATCCGTAGAAATTAGAACGACATTTATTGCACCTGTAAACACGGTACATTTCGCAATGGTTACTGTGAACAGTGGCGCATAATTCAGGCTCTGCGATTAGCGTGCGTAAGCACATGTCATGCAGGGTAATTGCGCAATTATTGCAGTCTAGTTTAAAGCTTCACTGACCATCAATTAAAATGACATTTTGTTGGGGATTTCTACTGCAGTTGAAGGAAACGGGAATTTGAAGAAAATAATCTGAACTCTTCAGCATTCCAAGCGTAGTGACAGCCTCCACAATCCTCCTGAGTACTCCAGTCTTAGTATATAACGTTTTGGCACCCGAGTGTAAAATTGAAAATTCAATTAAGCAGGGGGAAACAAAGTATATGTTGGAAGAAGGAAGAATGAAGGGAGAGGTGCAGATTTTGCTATTTAATCAATCAGTTTGGGAATCTCTTTCATCGTTGTAATGCTTTATGGAATACAGAATGTTCCAAATTAGTGTGTGTGTACTGAACGGGGCTGGAACATCCTGGATGGGCGTTTACGAGTTTGTTCGATGAACATGAAATCGGCAATGCTACTAGTTGTCTGTCAAGCATTTCAGAAACGGACTAAGGAAAGGTTCACATGGACGGAAAAGCTTTTCGTGTATTTCTTTGGAGACTCCAAACTCCAATCAGCTGTGAGAAACCAGTAGCTAGGAAATACAAAACACTCGGAGAGAAGAATGAAGGGGCATCGAAGGAAACGGACGAGCAGGAAAGCATAGTTGTTCAGTTTTGAGTAATGATGTTGGAGGCCTCAATAGGGAGGCTGTATAAGATATTAGCTTCACAAATGGAAGATATTCCATCTAATGTCTACCAGCTGGGTCCTCTTCATGCCAGCTGCTTCGGAAACCAGCAGTCGCAGTTATTGACGAAGATCTGAAAGTAATGCAACTAATTGGCACTGTCAAGGCTTAAGTCATGCCCAGAAATTGTAATTTAAATGTTCTGATTACATTTTGATTCCCTTTTCATATTCATTTTTAATTTTCTTTATCGCCTGTTATATATAAGTTAAGCACACAGGTGACACACTGTATCCTTGTGTTACTACTTTCTTGATTTATGCTTTCGATTCTTGTCCTTCAATTATAATTACTGCTGACTGCCATCTGCAGATGTTATGTATAACTATTCCTTCTTGGTATTTTATTTCTGTCATCTTCACAATCCTAAACAATACTCGATAATTTTAACTAGAGCAAACTATTGAACATTTAATTAATTTATTTGCCCCACAATATTTGTTAATCTTTTCTTTTTGGGTAACAGACTATAGGAGGGTTATTCTGAAACAGGTAACTCCTCTTAAATACCATAGGAACGGAATTGAAAAGGGAGATGTGGAAGGTATAGCAATGTAGTAAAGGGAATGTCTAAGGTCCCCGGGCTATAGTAAAATAATGAATATAAAATACAAATAAATGGCTTTCAATACATAATAATTAAATACAAAAATTAAGATTACATTTCAGAGCCCAACGGTGCGGCTTGATTAAATAAATATTACATCGTAGAAAGAATATCGGCTCAATATTTTTGGTTGAAGATTACGGAACAGTTGAATTAAAGATTTATCAATTACTGGATTCAATTGTAACTAAAGTTATAAATTTAAAGTGTTTTAGATTTGAATTACAAAGAAAAATAATTTCCAACATTTGACAGACCCAATATAAACGTCAGTATAAAGGGAAGAAGTTACAAAGAACTTATAAAGAAAGTATTACATCATAGATGCTACTGTATCATTTTACCTATTAATCGTATCGTTACACAAATTTTATAAATTAATCTTGACGAATAACTATATGCATTGTAAACAATATTTTACGGTTGTTAGTTGTATAATTTCTAATTATCACTGGCTGCTTCTCAGTTTGTTAGTTTATAATTTAACCTCTGCTCTTTAATTCTGACTTTGAGAGCTCGTTTAATCCGTACTAATTAACGGTTTGACAATGTTACGTTTGTAATGTGGATTGACCGTGTTTTCATTATTCTCGTGATTCTGTTGTTATTATTATGCACGAAAGATATATTTTTTTTAAATGAAGGATTTGGTGAGACTTGTTAATTTTAAGAAAATAATTTTCAACGTCATAGAATAGGAAAGGCTGAAGAGATAAGATAATAAATGAGAAGATCTGAACGGAATTAATGAAGCCCAGAGCAAGGAAGCTGCATTGGTTGGGACATATGATCGGAATGAGCGAAGACACTCCCAAAGAGAATATTTTCTGAGAAAATAACAGGAGAAATACCACTACGAAGGCCTAGAAAGAGGTAGGTGGATACATTGAAAGTAATCAGAAGACTGGAAGACAATTACAAGAACTGCTATATGAAGAACGCTAGAGATATTGACCAATGTGGAATTCCTTGATGTGATCCCAATTGATTGGAAACAGGAAATGTAGGAGAAGATAGAACAGGTTCTGATGTTTTAATACAGGCCAAGACAATTAATTAATTAATTTAGTATTTATTTAACATAGGAAATGGAAACTAAGTCATCGAAAATTCGTGGCTCTTTCACACAATTAGGATAGTAAGTACGTCATTAATATTATCGTCATAAATGGAGAATCATCTAACATTCTTGAAAAATATCCAAATTTGTTAAACACCCTTACCTTAGAATATATTCGAGAATTATTTAATTAGGGGACCATTGAAATATGAAACTTAGATTAATTGATGTGCTCCTAATTATATAATGCCTGAAAACATGATAATGAAAGATAAAAACGTCGCGAATGTCTAACAAATTTGAAATAAGAATTTGTAATATTTTATTATACTTTATATACTAACTTAATTTTAATTCTAAGACGTAAGTTTAAACAGAGAAGTGTTTGCCAACTTAGTACAACAATTTCGAAACGCGATACAATTAAAACGACACGCAATATTTAATATTTATAAATAAATATTTTATGTGACATTTAAATAAATATTAAATGAGTTACAACAGCATTTTTGTCAATTTTCATTTCATTTAAATAATGAAGTATACTACGTTTCGTCTCTTACTTGAGACTTCTTCAGGTATACTAAAATGAAAATTACAATGGATTATATTAGGTAATATGTTACAAAAAAATTAAATGAGAGACGAAACGTAGTATAGTTCATTATTTAAATAAAATAAAAACTGACATTTAATAAATTTATATTTAACGTGTTCAACAGCAATATTTAAAATTTCTGTTTCAAAAATAAAACAATTGAAATGACGTACTGTTTTCTTTTTTGAACGTCTTATTGACATCCAATGTACGGTCTCTCCTTTCACATTTACAACATGTTGGTAAACTGGTATTGGCGCTTTATTTTATTTTTTTTGTTGAATACGAAAATTGTCAAAGCAATAATGCGATAGACATTCCCCAGCGCTGTGACTTGTGGCACCGTCCTATTTTAGAAAAAAGGACGGTTCGCGCCATGTTTGATCTCAAGTTACGGCACGTTTGTGCACTGAACACTCATTATTAAGATTTACTTCTCTGTATGTCTGCAGTATGATCTCATAATGAGCAGGTCTATCACACCATTTCAAGAAATGATGTCAAAGTGACAGTTTAATGCTCTAACACTCTTTTTT
This sequence comes from Eucriotettix oculatus, assembly GCA_034510155.1. Taxonomy (NCBI): domain Eukaryota; kingdom Metazoa; phylum Arthropoda; class Insecta; order Orthoptera; family Tetrigidae; genus Eucriotettix; species Eucriotettix oculatus. The sequence continues at coordinate 43,451,733 of CM067376.1, read as the reverse complement.
TCACAGGCCTCTAGGGGTCCGTTTGATGTCTTCTTCTTTGTAAGCAGTTTTTATTCGTTACGGAAACTGAGGTGTGACTAGCCGCAGGTAAAAATGATTACGGAATATTTTTTCGTTACTCTGAATGGTAAACGAGGTATGAGAGGGCCTCCCCCTGGACTCCACTCCGCGTTTTTCCACGCAAGTGTTGCGTGATGTGTCGAGGTCGCACGGAACGGAACGGAACCCTCGAGTATCGTAACCTCCGTGGCGTGACAGAGCCCCAGGTGATGTGATCACACAGATACCTGCAATACACAGCACTAAGGACCCTGCTAAAGTGGATAGTTAACTTGCTAGGAGCTACAGTGGTAAACATTTGTGACGGTACACAGGATTTAGAAACTGTCAAAGAGGTTGTGGGAAAATTGCTCCAGGCCACTGGGACAACTCACAACGGTTACTGACAGAAACGCTGTTTACCTGATTATTTGAGCAACATAAAATATTATATATATATAAAACCGTTTCTTAAACATTGACATATTGTACAGTGTCGCTAATTTTGTCAAGTGTTCACCTGTGATTATAGATCCCCAGGGAGCCTAGAACAAAAAAAATGTAGGGGTTCTTTGCCAGGGTTTCGGAGAGCAGAGTCTGGCCTTGACTTCGCTATCGAAGCTGGTTTGTAACGTGAAAATGAAATGAGATATAAGGCTTATCTCGAAGGACTGTAAAGATGCATGCAAAGATTAGGATAGTTTTGGTAGTGTGAGTGAGTTCGCCTGAGTCATATCAGGCAAGAATCTGAAGGTCGCAGTATTTACCAGTTAAATACAGATATGCAGTTTAGATATTTATATTATAACAGTCAATAATATACACTGTAAGGAAGTAGGAGAGGAAGACGGCTAGATGAAAACTCTAACCGAGAAATCGACGCAACCGGCTGGTAAGTTCTACGGAATCAACCCCGTGAAAAGCAGAAGCGCGAGGCTTTTTAAAACGTGAGCGAGATGTCAATGATGACATATACACATTCTGTTATAGTTTCTACATCGCTACCGAGTTGAACGACCTAATTTGCAAATCACTCAGGCAAATGACCTCCGCGATAACAAACCTTCGTTACAATTTAATTGATTTTCATTTTATTAAAATATACAGGAGTTTATATCATTATGATTATTCATTTTTGTGGCATTTTTCGATTAAATTAGTGGTAATGACATGAATGATGGGGTATCTGAAATTAACTCATCAAGACAAAAAAGTTTCATGGGGGTGAAAACTGAGGTTACAATTTTAAAAAAGGACTTTTTACTTGCAAGTATGAACTTTAAAGCTCAAATGTCCATCTCGAAACCCTTCAGAGATATTTGGCCCTACTGTTTCAGATAGGACACTCTGTATACGAACTCAGAAATCTGAAATGTCGAAACATTATCAATCTACGACGCAATGAACGTGCTCATGCGTAAGTCAAATGCCACATATTATTCAAACGGTCAGGCTGAAAATTTGGTATTATATGTTTCTGTGTGTTAGTAGTCCAGAAAAATATACAAAAAATATTTGGTTAGAAAATTAATTTTTTTTCTGGTTCTCGACGACAGAATCACCGACCGGGTCCAACTGTAGATAAGAACCATCCAGGTAGCCTAATAAATACAAAATAAATTAATCAAAATCGGTCAAGTCGTTTAGAAGAAGAATTACGAACACAAGAACAGCGGAATTTTATATATAAAGATTTGTGATAATATGTATTGGAATGTGGTCGTTTCAGATCTCAAAGAATTTTAGTAAAATATGAGCTTCCATTTTGAAATCATTTACGTGGTATAATATTTTCCTGTCACAACATAAATCATAATTGGTTAACTTCCGTTGTTTTAATATCAGAGAAATATAAACGTACATATTTTTTGTCAATAGAGAAACATCCACTTTCATATAGCAGGACGTAAAACACATTCGTCTCGATTATTTTCTTTTGTTAGTGCGGATCCAGCTGAGGTTCCAAGTCTGCAACAACCTGTAATCCAGGATTACTCTGGATCCACCAAACGGGAGTAATTCCGGGGGCCGTCTTAAAGTCACGCCCAGAACTTCGAAGTTATTCACACTTGGCAGGAAACATGATGAAGACTCTTCTCTAGCGACTCAAGAGAATCAAATTAGTTCAAATTAGCTCTCAGAGGCAGGTACCGTGTGAATTTCAAACCCCTTCGCTTATGATTTAGCGAAAGATATCGTGTTATATGATTACTTATGTATTATTATACAACATGAAACATGGTCTGCTTTAGACGAGAAGGCTGGAAACACTTTTAAAGTTGGCACTTGACAATTTTTTGAAATTTAAGCCCGGGACAGGAAACGTATTTAGGATGTTATAATGAGATTGTTTGTAGAACAAAATGAAAACAATTTTGGCTAAAAATATTCGGAAATAGAATGCAAAGAATGGCATAAAGTCAGAAATAGAATAATTTAATTTTAATTCAAACGTTTCGTCGACCTCTTCAGTTCATTCTATAAAAATATATATAATCACACACACAAATATATAGATGAATATAAATAAATAAACTTAAGTAATAGTTACTTATAATTACAATTTTATTAACATTTAGTGTTTCTACCACATCTGAGCCCAAAATGAGGGACAGCAATGACAACAAAACAGATAGCAAAACTTAAAATTGTTGTTGCCGAATATTTTTAAACTACAAGAATTTAATATTAAAGTGTCAAATTTACAAGTAGATCACAATAATAATGAATCATATATTGAATATAAATTTTGCGTGTCCCTGTTTACATTTAAAGAATTTACAACTGATCTTATAAGAATCGTTTTGCTCAACAGTAGAGAATAATAATTGCTTTCTACATATAAAAATTTAACAACACTACCGCTGAAAATAAAGAGACTCGTATATATGACAATAATGCGGCCAATATGGCTATATGGCTGTGGATTATGGGGTTCTGCGGCTGCATCTCGAGTCAAAAGAATTCAAACAGCCCAGAACAGAATACTAAGAATAATCTCAGATGCACCATGGTACATAAGAAACAGCATCTTACACAGCGATTTAAACATTCCTACAGTTCTCCAATTCATCAACTCCAATTATCTCAAGCTCCACACTTCAATGACAGGCCACAGCAATCTATTAATAATTGATACTGCAAACAACCTTCCTCAACCCAAGCACCATAGAAGACTAAAAAGAAAACGTCCAACAGACTTTTTGGAGCAGTGAAACCAGAACTTCAATTAGTCATTAATACTACAATAATCATCTCATTAATTAAAATTTTCTATAAATTCTTGTAAACAATCGTATGCTGGGGTCTGCTATTGAGCAATTTCCCCATTACATGTGTCAAGTTATGTCAGTAAAGAATATTATCATAACTAAATTGTACACTGTACAGATAAAGTTTTCTTTTAATATATAAAAAAATTAATCCGAACATTGCTGCTGTTTTCTTAAATATGTATGTTTAGTTAACACTGAGTAGTAATCTACTGGTTGTTTCAAGTTTGCAAAATGTTCTTTAATTTTTTAATGAGTTTAAACAGCCTCTTTGTCAGTTTTTATTTTATTAAATATTGAAATATGCTACTTTTCGTCTCATTTGAGACATTATATAGTATTATGAAATTGCCAGATAAACTTTTTTTTTGTTCTTTAAGTTTTGTTTGAAGTCGGACCAACATAACAAATTTTAAATAGCAAACAAGTTAATTCATTCATATTTTCTATGATTGCGGTAAAACAATGAAGCCTACAGATTTTGTACTGTTATTAGTTGTGGTTGCTTATTTGTTTTAATTCTAAATTCTAATTTAATTTAAATTAATTTTTAAATTAAAAATTTAATTATTCTACTTCTGAATTTTGGACATTCTTTGTATTTTATTACAATATTAAATCGGATTAATTTAATTACTTTATTTATTCGAAAATATGTTTAAATGAGAAGTCATCGACTTACGTACACTACATAGTAGAGTTAGAGTTACAACAGGCCAGTCTATTACTATGAAACTGAAAAATAGGTTTAATTAAATAAAAGCTGCTACCTGTAAAATAATCTTTAAAGGTTTTGAAAATTTCCAAAACATGTAACGAAGTTTAATTTGCAAAGAAAATATTTTGTGTAGTATTGTTACAGAGTTCCTCGAATAATACAATATTTCTGTAATACAGTGTGCTGTTTACTTTGTTCCTCTGTTATTTTTATATATTTATTTAAAATACAGAACCTTTATCGCCGACTTCTCTAACTATTTACATTCCGAGAAATAATTTCATACGCTCCCGAACTGGAATATTATAACAAAAATAAAAAAAAAATATTCGATGCATATACAATTCATGGTTATAACCCCGGCTACATCTGTCACCGTGCAAGTTTTCCTCTCCTCTCATTCAAGATGTTAGAGCATTTATGGGTATTTAAAATTATATCACTTAAAAAACAGATGAACCAAAACTTTCTGACGAATTTCTTAATTTTGTGTTGGTCCACCTTTGTAACGTAATACAGCGACTTTTTGGTGTGGCATGAATTGAAAAAGGCCTTGGTAGACATCTTGCACCAAATGTCGAAGCACAGTATTAAAAGTTATAATTGTTTCACTTTTAACGTTTGTCGTGATGAAGGAATCGGAAATAGATAATCGTTTAATTGAACGGATTAGGGAATTTTTGAACAATCGCGTACTTAGAGACGGGAAAATGAAGAATTGTCCGATCCTACAGAGATTACATTCGGTGTACCGCATGGAAGTGTAATCGAGCCAATAATGTTCTTGACTTTTGTGAATGACTTTTCAACGGTAATAGATTCTAAAATTAAATTGTTCGCGGACGAATGCATAATTTATAAAATTATAGAGAATATAGGTGAAAAAAATCGCTCTTCAAGCAGATTTAAAAAGATATATCAATGAACAGAAATTAATAAGATGAGAATAAATCCATTTTAGAGTAAAAATGTTTTTACTTAAAAGGTATTGGCCATGTGCGGAGAATATAAAATGGGAAACGAGAAAGTGCCGCTTGTTAAAATGTGTAAATATCTAGGCGTAACTTTTAATAAGAAATTAAACAGGGGAGAACACGTTAACTTAGTAGCGCGGAAGGGATGGAGGTCGTTACACTTTATAAACAGGATATTGAAGAAAAGTACAAGACACGACAAGGCAGCTGCTTACACTTCTCTAGATAGACCTATGATAAAATTCAGAAACGAGCTAGGGTTTTGTTTGGGGACGAAACTAAATGGGAACCACTCGGTGATAGGAGGAAAAAGGCTGAACTTGGGGCAGTCTAGAAAGCTTACACGGACGAAACGGCCTGGGAAAAAATAAGGGAGCGGCTAACCTAACCTAATTTTTTCTATAAAAACGACCATAATTATGAAATAAAGGAAAGGGACCAAGGAACGGACGTGGGCAAATATTCCTTCGTAAATAGGGCATTAAGGGACTGGAATTCTTTGGCTGCAAGTGTACTAGAGGCTTCCCATAAGAATAAAAATGTTTTAAAAAAGAAATTTGAAACACTGAAACGTTAGGTGCTTATTTTGTTAAAAAGGACGCGAAATATTTTTAAAATTGTGTTTATATTTTTTATTCAGTATTTTATTGTTGTTCTTTTACTTTATCAACAATTTATCTTTGTACTTTAATTTTATCAACAAGCTGCCACCGTGCACCTGTAGTAATAATAAATACAAATATGAACGAATCGTTGTAAATGATTAAATAAAATTTATTGAAAGCTGACAAGTTTTCTTAATTTCTTGGTCCGAAGATGTCAGATTATTGATTTACTGGGAACAATTTTTACTCTCATAAGGATTCGGAAATATTTTCGCTTGTCTTAATGTACCTGTTTCTCAGCCTGAGCACTTTTTAGACTCAGTTAAAGTACAGTGGGTCATCATGTCGGGATAGTGAGGCGTGAAAAGGGAAAGGTTCAAATAAGTGACACGAGTCGACCAAGAGATTAGTGACGAAATAATTTATTTTTCAAGCCAATATTAATAATTACGCGGGTAACGTCGGGATAGACTCCAAATATTAATAACGTATTACGATACAATCAGTCATTTCCCCAGATTTCCGCTTAGATTTCAGTGTGCAATAAGTACCGGGGTTGTCGAAATAAGCTGTTGTTAGCAGCCATCTTTGTTCACAGGAAAGTAAAATTCACCTGGGGTGATTCCTTGAATATAAATGTTATGACCCACATTAATTCTTAAAGTGAATTATGAATGAAAGGAAAAGATCAAGGTAGATGGAGATAGATTTAAGAAAAAAGTATTAGTGAATAATACGATTGGAGTTGTTGGTCTTCAAAAACCGCTGTCGAGCTTGAATCAATTCAGCTGTGTGACTTTTGAAATTCTTACGGAGGAAAAGCATTTTATTTATCTTGTCACAAACAGAGCTGACATCTGTACTCGGAATCTATAAATATACAAATCTCATTAATTCAGCTATCTGGGATCAATAAAAAGCGTTTGATGAATGGAGGTGGTCATCAGTCAGACTTACATGCTAACGAGTGCTGAATTTTCATATGGAATTAATAATGATTTATTTCCCAAAATGCGGCACATGTTTGGAGAAAGTCTCACGCATTGCGCATAAATTAGTCAAGCGAGCACTTTGCCTTGTCGTTCTGGAATCGGCCAGGATTTATGCGTGAACTACTTCCTAGTAGAGACCATTAGCGCCGTTTCGTATCTGCTATCTCGTCTTAAACACCACATGCTCTTCAAATTGTTTCATCCTATTATCCCTACAACACAACAAAGAAATCGTCTGTATCACGAAGCCTGTTATTGACACGTTAGTGTGTAAGGTCTACATCTTTTCAATGTTTTTCTGACTCTGTTGAGGAACGAGTAATTCAGAAATAACAATTGAGATTCATTCTTTTACTTTAATGATTTATAATTTTTTTGTCTTTAATTCTTTACGTGTCGGACTGACACGAAAAAATTAAATGAGTTTTAGAATCAAAAGAATTTTACAATAAACAGTAAAATAACACGAAAATATTCTTTCACTTCCATCATTTTCCCATTAATTGATATTGCATCAACCTTATTTAAAATTACGAATAACCAACACACTTGTGTGAAGATGTTTGTACTTTTATAGTAAACTATTAGATATTCATATTTTTCAACGATTCAAATTCAAAAAATTAAACTCAGTAAGAATATTCAGAGACAGGCAGACGGGAGGTGGAAATACCAGGATTAATAAGGTGCCAAAATGTCGCGTAGAAATAGTGCCTGCAGTTACAACGGATTAGAGTTGTTTTTCGCAATAGGGACGTAAACCCCGAAAAATCTCTAAGGGCGACACTCTCCTTCGTCAGTGCAAAATACCACGATTGCGAAAAAGGAATAAGGAGTGGTGAAGACACGTTACGTGGGGTGGCTTTTCCCATAGAGAAGGGGAAAAGGAGAGTTTGGCTGACAGGTGACAAGGCGGTAAATTAGTTATTAGTGCTCGGAAGTTGAATGGAACACGTAGCAGAGGAGAAAAAAAGGAAGAGGAAGTAGTAGAGAAGAAGAAATGAACAATTAAATAGTTAGTGTATCTTCGCAGTTGAAAAGACGAGAAAGAAGGTATAGTGTAGTTATAGTCATATTCTGAAAGGAGAAGGAGAGTCACTTTAATAACCTATGGAAGAAAGTACTAGTTCATCAGAAGTCTACCATATTAGCTAAATCATCGACTAAGATAAAAAAATGTGAAGGAAAAAAACTGATTTTCCTCAAACACCGGGCAGTATCAGATCTATCGTCTTTTCCGCCGACAGAATGCAATTTCACAAGGAAGGTAATGTAACACGAGGAAGATCCAGAATCACCTAGTACTTGCATTGAGAGACGAAGGAAGGTCAAACATATTCGTCAAGAAAGAATGAAAATTTCTGCTACATGCTGAGTATCATAGTAACAAGTTCTGAGCTAGGTCCTTGGATAAGAAAATAATAATAAAAAATAATGATACATAGAGCAGGACCAACAAAAAATGTTTTTAAATATAAATAAAAATTTTATTTTTAAAAACCGCAATTATGTTTAAATAATTTTAAATAATTAACCTTCATATTTTGATTCGAAAGAGAAGAGAAAATAAAAGGATAAGAGAAAAGATCTTGAGGAAGAAGGGAGAAATCTTGCCAATACGTATGCAGCTTTAACACGTATACCTTGCTTCCTCTGTTAATATTATTATTAGTTTCCACTGTTTATAAATATTGATATTTGCTGAAATATATAAACATATATTTTTAGGTAGCCATCGGTTACTGGGCAGTATACTTTAGTTTCGTAAGGACTATACAAACGTCCGCGTCCTTTGTTTCTCGCAAAATCAATTTACTACATGCAGGACTGAACCTTCACGACCATTACTACGCAGTGTAATTACTGGATCCTCATATAACATACGCTCACGTTAATTAACTGCGTTGGGTCCGTAATTTATGGTAAATTCTTTCGGGCCAGATTCTTTCCACATTTACCGTCACACTCACTGTTTTACAAAAGCTATCTACCGCGCATTAAAGTAATAATTATTCATACTCGGCAATTACCTTTGATAAACGCCATGTGATACTCATACACAACAATGCCATTATGTTGCTTTACTCATATCCATCTACTATGTAAAATTATATAACAAATAAAAATTCCAAAATATATAATAATATTGCTCCACAGTTTCACGGCCAAATAAAGTAATGAAATAAATACACAAAAAAATATAATATCGTAATAATGTCTATGAAAAATTCAGCTACTCACATCTCACTGTTATGGAATGCTTACTTTCAAGGTTGTGACTTTATAGTTTCGTAATTTATTTAAAACAATAGAAATGAATTGAGATACACAAAGCTTAAATATAAAATAATACACTAATCCAACTAATAGGTTCCATTGGAGTAACCAAATCCGACGTAAGTATTGCCACATTTCACAGCCTGCATCCATGGCCGTTTTTTATTTTATTACTTAATTTACCTTTCGTTGCGAAATTTTTTGGTCAAGACTGCTCTGTTTCTGGAGTATTCCATGAATGTATAAATTGTACTGGACCAAAAAGCGGTACGAGTCTTTGTACAGCATTTCGTGTTTGTGTTACTGTATCTCACCATCCTTTAGAAACGTTACAGTAATCCAATAAGTTAAGAGAACAATAAAAAATTTAAAATTCCAAATTCATATAATAATTTTTGTCACTTAGGTTCATATTTACTTTATGATAGTGCTGTTGTTGTTGTGGTATTTAGTCCCAAGACTGGTCTGATGCAACCCTCCATGCTAATACATCTTGCGCAAGCCTTTTCATTTCCGCATAATTAATAGGTCCCACATCTTCCCTAACGCTTAGCGTATTACACCCTCGGTCTCCCTTTTCTGTTCTTACCTCACAACTTTCATCTAATGCTAACTTTACAAGACCCTCATGTCTTAAAACGTGGTCTATTATTAATCTATCCCTTCTCCTGGTCAACGTCCTCCATATTGTTCGCTCTTCCCCTGTTGTGTTTAGTACTTAGTGATTCTATCCACCCATCTGATTTTCAGCATTCGCCTATAGCACCACGTTTCAAAGGCTTCTATTCTTTTCCGTTCTGTAACTCCTACTGTCCACGTCGCACCCATATAACCCTACATTTCATACGAACATTTTTAGAAATAATTTCCTTATATTCACAGTTATATAACCCGTAAGTAAATTCCTCTATTTTGCGAAAGCCTTCCTAGTTACTCCTTCAAAATATCCCTTCCCAATCTAACACCCTTTGTTATTTCACTTTTTTCCTTCACCTTCACCTTGGATTTCTTTCCATTAATCCTCATATTGTACTATTCCTTCAGGACTATGCGTATGCCATTTATGATGGTTTCCAAGTCTTCTTCTGACTCCCCTAATACAACAAAATCATGGGAAAAGGGTAGGGTTTTTATTTCTCCTCTTTGCAGTATGAGTCCTTTTCCATATTCCGTTTTAATGTTCTTGATCGTCTGGTCTATACATAACTTATATAACATGGGTGTCAGACTGCATCCTTGTCTTACGCCTTTCTTGATTTCTGATTTCTTTTCTTGATCTTCAATTCTAATTACTGCTGACTGCTTTCTGTAAAGGTTATATGGCAGGGTAACATAATATTAAAACGAGAGAATATAAAAAAAATACGGTTTGATTTTAAACATTGGTTTATACTTAATTGTTTCGTAATACATTTATAATAGAGGAATATTGTTTTTTCTTATTAGTTAAATATTTAGAAAATATAAAAGTTATATAAATTTGTGGCTTGTATATATATTGTTTGTTTCTTAAAATACTTTTGGTATTGAACTGTAAAGAATATGTTTTTTATTAATTACGAAGAAAATTTTGTAATTTTTAATGTTATAGTTTTGTTTTAAAATCATATTGGATAAAATATTTTAATTTTCTTCTGCATGTAATTTTTAAAATTTTCATATTGAATTTTTCATAAGAAATTTGCAGTAAATAATGACGCAGAAGTCAATAATGAATAATTTAACAAGAATAAATTTCCACCACACTATGCTAACTAGGACTATTTACTAGAAACATAACGTTTATTCCACGATCTGTGAACGTTAATACTAACAATAATTTGTAAATAACAGTACAAACAAAGATGCACTTGAAAAAATTTAAATGTGAAAAAATATCTGATTTCAACATATTTTTAAGGCAAGATTTTAATGGCCTCTTTGTTTACCTATGTAACAAGCATTGTAGTTTACTATGTTGTGTTTATCCAAGTTATTGTACAATCTTTACGATAATTATATGCACTAATCTTAATGGAGAAATTTGTTATTTTTCAATATACACACAAATACTTTGGAACTGTTATGACAAAGAAGGAAACCTTTCTTATGTTTCGCGTGATAAAAGTCTCTGTAACGTATTTAATAGAGGTGTTTAGTAGATTTAGTACCGACATTAGAGAACTAATTTTAATATTGTAGTTAAAATACAATTTCTGACTTTCGAACAACAGCGTTTTACAGGTCATTAATGCGCTTTTAATGAAAACCCAGAAGGTGTATACGACTCTTTGCCGTGAAGATGAGTTTGTGGTCTACGAAACGTGCCGTTGTCTGAAAATTCCGAGAACTCTTTATTCGGTAACAAAATCGGGAAAGTCTTTAATAATAATAATTTGGGAACGATTTCCCTGATTTTCCAACTTTTCATATTTTAAAACAAAAAAACGCCCATTGTCGTTCTTCATAGGTTTCTGTTACGCCGAACATCATTCCTTCACCACGAGGAACAAATGATATAAGACTAATGACAAATCTCTTCTTGGAAGACTTACGTTGGTAATGTTTGAAACAGAAAAGCAGCATAGAAATAACTAAATTTATTATATAAATATACGGTGTATGTTTTACATTTATAAAACCGAGAGTTCGACCTACCTGATTCTTTTCGGATTTCCCAGCATCACATTTAGGGTAATTCCGGGCGGGTTCTTTAAGCTATAGACACGGTGCTCAGTTATCGTTGACTATCTTATTTCCCTTTCAGCACACCCTTCCCTTCCTTTTCACCTCCTCCTGTGCTATTATGAGGCTGTGAATGCGTGCTGAATTGCCCTCCAACATTCTCCTAATCAATTTAAACAATTTAATTTTACAGGTCTATTTCCCGCAATTTTTTTCATATTTTACTACGCAATGTTCACTATACATGGGTTTGAAACGCGAATGCTAGGAGTTGCAGAAAGGAAAAGAAAAGAGGCTTGTCAAATGTGGTGCTATAGAAGAATGCTGAAAATAAGATGGGTGTATAGAGTTACTAACCAGGAAGTTCTAAGCAGAATACGAGAAGAGAGAACAATGTGGAGGGCTTTGACCAAGAGAAGGGATGGATTAATCAGCTACGTTTTGAAACATGAGGGTCTTATAAAACTACAATTAGAGGGAGAACACAAACATGAGGCCAAGGATGGAATACATTAAGCATTTTAGGGATACAGTAATAAGAACGTCTAGATTATTCATTGCTAATTGTCAAAAGTAAGTTCCATAAAATATGAATTACAGCAATTTTATTCATAAGTCGCAGAAGAACTTACGAAATCAGTTAATTATTTTACATATATAAATTTTTGTCCAAAAAAATTATTACTACTTGTTCCTTAAAATTTTCCTCGCAAAGTGAGAGGTGAACCGTAACCAGTGTTTGGAACTTTCATATCCTTACTTCGATTTTCTTTAAGCTATTTAATAACTGTTCAATAAACTTACAGAAAAAAAACACGGGAAAAACTTGGACTCCACCATGTATTCTGATGAGCATCAAATATATTTAATTAGGTTTTGTAAGTAAAATAGTTAAATTAATCTGACTTATTATTATAACTAAAACACAAATAATGGCCAAAAGTAAAAAAGGAAGTTTCGAGACCTCCTCAGTTCATAAAGTTCATGTTGCTGCTGCAACGTCGGGTGTCAATATCTCGTAATTTAAGTCCCCTCGTAAGATGTGGCATATATGTTTTAATTAAATAACTGAGGAGGTCCCGAAAGTTGAGGGACGAAACGTTTTCAAATATATTATTCCTTTCTGACTTTTGGCCATTCTTTATGTTTTATTTGGAATTAAGTTTTGTAAAGAAACTTTCAATTTGTGTGTATTTCTGCATTAAGATAAAATTAACTATTTGGTATTGATATTAATGCACACTTAAATTGTCACTAATACGCTACTTATTTACGGCACGGCCGCCATTGACCATGTAGTTGGTGGACCTTTATAATTAAAGAAGGAGAAAATAAGAAATACACACTCACGTGTGAAAGGAATTACATAGATTTGTAGAATAATAAAAGGATTTTATAGATGATTACGATCATCCAGATAGAAAGGTTCTTACTAAAATGAAAGTAAATGACAGTATTGATACTTAAAAATGTTTTTATTCCTCTGTAAAATTATTAAAGAGTTTAAATAGTTTAGATGTCTCGGAACTCCTGTAATTTATTTAGATTGTTATCTATTTATGTACCTTTTTGTGCGTTATCCATTTAGTTTAAGATATTTATATGCATATTCGTAGTTACGCTAGTAGAGTTCCGGCACACTGATAGAAAGCTAGATATTTAAGTAGGGAGATACGAAAGTGAAGGCAGGTTAATAGGTATGAAGCTAGACTGGTTGGCTAGACACAGAGGTAAATAAGCATATTTGGTATAGTGGTAAGGTGTAATGTATTCACGTTTTGTACATAGATATGTGGATAGGTAGGAAGATTGGTAGGTATACCGGTAGATAAACAGCTTGATAGATGTAATAGATAAATAGATGGACGATTAGATAGAATTGTTAAGAGAGTGATGTATAGACAGAGTAAGAGAGAAGAGAGAGAGTGCGCTTCGTGTTAGTGAATAGCAGCCCTGTGCCGTGGCCCTGAAAGCTGCTACAGGGACACTTTTTCCCCGCGGGCAGGCGGATTAATAATTAGTGTTGGCAGCCGTGGCCTTGGAGGGCGACCTCGCACGGGCTCGACGCCACGACCTCCCACGCCAAGGCCACGCCAGGGAAGTCCGCCTGAACCGGGGAAGACCCTTCAGTTCGCTCCGTTTCATCAACATCAAATACAAATCACATGCTCCCAGATATAATCTACAATCTGAAAGCTCATTGCGACAGCTAATTTTTCGCACAACTTCATTCTACAACGTTGATCCGTTGCTGACACCGTAACAAAAATTTAATAATAATTTCATTGCAATTCTTCGTAATTGGAAAAACATATAAATACTAACTGCTCAAATAAATATTACTGATTTAAAATCTTGCTGATTTTGTATTATATCACTACAGACTTCTTATCGACCGCATTAAATAATTACAACTTCATTAGTAATTATTTAAAAAGTAATAGTTTTAAAACCAGAAACTTTCGCCGGATATTGACATTTTCATCTCTACAAAAATAAAAATATATTTAAAAAAACAATTCCAATTTTACGTATAATTATGTGTTGTTGTGGTATTCAGTCCTAAGACTGGTTTGATGCAACCTATCTTGCGCAAGCCTTTTCAACAAGCGCAACGCACAGCCTCCCTAATTTGCTTAGCCGATTCCGTCGAATGCTAATTTTACAAGACCCTCGTGTCTTAAAACGTGGCCTATTAATCTGTCCCTTATCTTAGTCAACGTCCTCCATATTGATCGCTTTACCCCTATTATGTTAAGAACTTCCTCGTTTATGATTCTATCCTCAAATTTGATTTTCAGCATTCGCATATAGCACCACATTTCAAAGGCTTCTATTATTTTCCTTTCCCTAACTCCTATCGTCGACGTTTCTCACTCATATAACGCCACGCACCATACAAACATTTTTAGCAACGATTTCCTAATATTCACATTTATATTACTCGTAAGTAATCCCTGTTTTTCGCGAAAGCCTTCCTTGCCTGTGCTATCCTACTCTTTATGTCTACTATACTTCTACCATCCCTAGTTATTACGCTTCCCAAGTAGCAGAATTCCTTAACTTTCGTCAATATATATATATATATATATATATATATATATATTATTTTACAACAGTAAAATGACCCACATTTTATTTTACAAACCTTAAATTTGTCAAAAAAATTTAGTTCTCCATGTGGATGTCATCAATCTTCTTTGTGTGTAGGTCTCAGCATTCTTACTTGTCTGTCCTACTGAAAAACACTGCATAGAATTATCTAAAGTAATAAAGGGAACATAATTTATTAACAGCACACCGACGTTTCTGTACACATTTGCGTTCGTTTCAAGTTGAGTGGCTGAAGCGTTTTCTCAGTAGACCAATGTGCTATTAAACAAATATTTTATGCAAAATAATAAAAATTGGATTAAAATTTTTGATTTAAGAAAACAGACGTAAAAATAAAATAATCAAATCAAGTAAGTCATCCAAATAACGGTTATTCGATTCATCAACGTTCTTTCAAAGCCTTTAGTCTAACAGCCACACTAAACTGCTTCTCAAGTCAGTCGCAATGACATTTTAATGAATGTTGGTTGACTGATTTGAGAAGCAGTTGACTATGGTTGTTTAGCCGACAGATTTTGTTACGGACAACCAGAAATTCTGGGTGATTTATAATTTGTAATATTTCTGAGATCACTCTGTTAGGAAATTCTGGATGATTTGTGACGTTTATGAGATCAATCTATTACGAAATTGAGGATGAGTTTGATTTCCAACATTTCAGATATCGATCTATTACAAAATTCAGGATTATATTTGATTTGTAACATTTCTGACATCAGTCTGTTACGACATTCTGGATCATTTTCAAGTTGTAACATTTATGAGATGAATATATTACGTATTTCTGGATGATATTTGATTTATAATATTTATGATATCGATATATTACAAACTTCACGATTATATTTGATTCGTATCATTTCTGAGATCAATATATTCCGAAATTCTGGACGATTTTTGATTTGTAATATTTTTGAGAATACGAAATTCTGGATGATTTTCAATTTGTAACCTTTTTGATAACAATACATTACAAAATTCAGGATGATATTTGATTTGTAATATTTCAGAGAATTCTAAGAAACTTATCAGAAACATTATCAATTAAAATTAATAATGAAACTGTTATTATTAAGCGTGACACAGAAAATCTTACAATGAGCGTCGTTAGTTCTTTGGTCCTTTAATGGTTTATCTTTGGTGTTCTCATGTTTCAAATATTGTCAGATTCCCTTTAAGAAGCATTTGAGAAAGATGCTTAACTGACATCAAAACTTCGGCCTATCTAATTTTTTAAAAAATTTGTTCTTACTAAATTTGTCTCTGAAATAAAGTTTTATCTATTGTTATTATGTACCAAAAGCGTTAATTTTTTTTACATTATTTTGCAATATTGACGAGTTGAATACACGGCATTTGGATGACATTCTTTTAAATATTTATGAAAACAATTTTTTTTAAATTAAAATATTATTGGTATTATTTTATTTAGTGTATTACACAACTTATTTTGTAAGAGAATACAATGTCATGAACTATATTCTATCTTAATTTGACGATAAAATTATGTGTGTTAAATTGTACCGTAATGTTTAGATCGATAGTAGACTTTTTCTACTTCTGCTGTTACAAAGTGACATTTATCTATTTTCCGCTTGAAGAGTTGAGCCTAAATAAAGTTATGCGACGTGACGTCACAAATATTCAAGCCGTACCAAGTTGAGGTTACACGCCATAGTACAAGGTCCAAGAAGCGATATCAACCATTATGATAAATTTGCGTTTTATAGTAATTACTAGGCTATATCTGATTTATGGTAGCTAACTAGACCCTTGCGTCGACGTTGAAGGTTTCGTGGCTGTGAACTCTAGGCCCTGTGTGCTTTCAAGGTTTCCTTGCATCATTGCTGTAATATGACACAAACAGGGCAACGCACGGATATGGGCTAATGATCTGTTATAAATTGGATCGATTTGCCTACAATGACATCAACAAATTATAAATATAAAGCTCATAACTAAATAGGATCAAATACGTTCATAGGTCGTTTGTATATCAAGACCTCAATTTGTTGACGAAACGTCGTAATTGAATAAAGCTTTTTAATTATCTGTAAAACTTACCATTTAATTAGTATTCAAATTGTACCAAACTGTAATCTAAAGTAACTACATTACTATATACTGACATTTAAGCATGTATAATTTTTAACACTAAAAGCGTGGTCACTGAAACATGCCAATGTAGTTTCTTCTTGAAATCAGTCTTCACTAGAGGAAACGTAATCATACATAACTAAACGCTTTGGTGTTCATGAAATAAAACTAAAGTAAAAATATTATTTCCTGCGGTTGAGTAAAGAAGTAAAAAAAGTGAATCATTATTCTTCCACGCGCTGATTGTTAAACAACACTGAAAGAGTTGGTGGAAAAACAATTAGAACTTCCTCATCGGTTTGAATCCTAATCCTTTCCAAAGTAGAAAAATCCAAAAAGAGTGTCGTTAACCTCGATAATAAATTACGACGATTCATAAAAAATAAGATCGTAGACATTATCAAGATGTTTTGCCAACATTTTCTTTGTTGTTATTGTCGTATTCGGTCGTAAGACTGGTCTGATGCAATCAACCGTGATAACCAATCTTGCGCAAGCCTTTTCATTTAAGCATAACTACCACATCCCACGACATTCCTAATCAGCTCAGTGTATTCCATACTTGGCCTCCCTCTTCTGTTCTTACCGCACACACTTCCCTCTAATGCTAATTTTTCAAGACTCTCATGTCTTAAAACGTGGCCTATTAATCTATCGCTTCTCTTGGTCATCCTCCTCCATATTGTTCGCTCTTCCCCTATTGTGTTTAGTACTGCCTTGTTACTGATTCTGATTTTCAGCATTCTTCTATAGCCACATTTCAAAGGATTCTATTATTTTCTTTTATGCAACTCCACGTTTCGCACCCACATAACGCCGCACTCCATAAGATCATTTTTTCATAATGATTTCCTAATATTTACACTTAAATTACCCATAAATAAATTACTGTTTTTGGCGAAGGCCTTCCTTGTCAGTTATATTGTACTCTTTACTTCTCCCATCTCTTCTCTTTCTTTCATATCTACAGCGGATGAGTTCTGAAGTCTCTTTTGACATTTCATACAGAGTGATGGGAACCCATTTTCCTTCATAGCTTCAGAATTTCAGTCTCAGCGTTGATATCTCAACCAATCCGTTTCCTTAGTACATTTTTATATAGACTGTATCACAACAATTTGAGAAAAGAAAACTAAGAATTAAAATTCGAAAAGTGAGCCACCGATCATACTCGCAGAAAACAATTCGGCCAATGGTTTCTCCAGCAACAGATAAGCAAACCCGAATTCGGGTGCTTGATGTTGATTTCTAGCGAGGCCACATTATCAGGCGAAGGGCTGCTCAAAACATACAACTTGCAACAGACATTTTCAGAAAACGTGAGGTCTAGAATCGTCGAAGATGTACCATTCTTATTGCAATTGATGGCAGCCGTGAGGCGGGTTTTCGAATTTCTGAATTCTATTTTGTCAAATTGCGAAGTAATGATGAATCTGTGACAATAATTTCAGGTTTCATTTTAAATTACATAGTTGAATGTCTATTTTTGTTAGTTCGTAATCGGAACATTTAACGGTTAAGCTTGAAGATCAATGTAAAGTTCCTGATCAGCGTCGTAGTTGTGGACGTCTGCAGCATGTCACAACTATAGGACGCCCACAGTCTCAGGCGAAATCCCAACCAAGTGTGTGTTCTTGGGTCCATGAGAGATCCTGGTCGCTGGTGGACGTGTGCTGAAGCGTGGCCTGCGAGACGAATTTCCCACAGCCGTACTATTGGATTTTTGCTGCCGACCTTCGGAACCAGTTTGTCGTTATTGATTCGCCACGGGAAGCGATCAATCTTTCTGACACTTCTGCGGTGGCTTAATGCTTGCTGAAACTCCTTCCTCTGGCCGGGAATAGAACTCGAGACTCTGTGCTCGGGGAACGACTTGCGACTGTAACGGATGGCGTAAACAATGCCAAGGAACTCCAGAAAAATTCCCGTCGAAACGCTTAAAATTCAGGAAGAGGAGAATGGGTTTGATGGCTTTCCTGGAATAAATAATACCAGTTTATACTATTCTGTTTTATGCACGTAAATGAACTGTAGTCCCTCATTTTCGGCCTATTTGAGGGTGATAAAACAAAAAAAAAATTAATACGTGCCAACAGCTAAGGTCATATATATATATGATGGGAACTACACCATACGGCCCTCTCACATCCAAGCTTCCACTCGCATACATCTGTACTCCATTGCTTGCATCACTCCTTCATTCCATGTGAGTTTAGGTCTTTCTTTTTCTTTCGTTTCAGAGGTTTCCAGTGGAATATTCTTAACGGCCGCCGCCGTTCCTCTGGCATTCGAACAAAATTTCCATGCCACTTCAACCTCCAGCTTTCTATTTTATCTAAGATAATTACTGATGTAACCCCCCATTTCTTCCCGTATGTAATCATTTCTTTTCCTTTCCGTTATTGTCACACCACAGCTGCTCTCCAGAATTCCATCTCCATCGCTCTTAACTTTCCTTTGTTATTTCCCAAACCTTAGAACCATATAGTGCAATACTATCCACAATCGTTTTGTAGATTCTTCTTTCCAACTTTATTATTATATATTCATTTATTCCATACAATTGAGTGTAACTGTCTTGTTGCAAGTCTGCCCTTCCATATTCTCTGCTTAATTTCCTCCTCTCTTCCTCATTTACTAGAAACATTCGTTCCTAAGTATTGATATGTAGTGCAGCATTATACTACACTTCCGTCTTCCATTTCTAAATTCCTTCCTGTGCCTCCGACGAACATATATCAAAATTTATTTGTAAATCCCATTTCACATATTCCTCATTCACTTTTCTTCTTCAGCGAATATAACCTGATGATTTAAGGGTTCTAATCTTCTTTGTAAGGGTTACTCGGTTAGGGAAAACAAAGAAATACCCAAGCAATTGTCAGAGATTGAACCCGGCATCGCTGTGGTACGAGGCAGTGACGCTAGCCACTAGACCACTGATCCGAAAAAACCGAATAAGGTTGAATATTTTTTTCTATTCTCATTACACATCATAAACAATTTAGTTTGCTGAATTACCGTCAGGAGTTGAGGTTTAATGGAAACTGTAAATGCATTTGAATCATTGTCTTTGCATTAATAACACGTTCCTTGTGTAGTTACTATCTCGTCGGCTTTCCATAAATAGTACTTTATTTCATTGTAAATACGTACAAAAAAGTCTACCTTGAATTTACTCCTTCCGTACCGATTAAGCAGGAATTTTAAAAGTAGGGCAAAATTATTAGTGTCAACAGAATAGATATTAAGTACAACAGGTAAAGCTGTAACATTATCATATGCCTCCATTATTAACGTTCATCCAACGACCTCTCCAATTAAGTTTTTGAGTGGCAGATCGCTTGTTATTCAAAGGTCGCAAATTAAGTTTTGCACGCGTCTAAATCCTTCCTTCTTGTCTCCACGTCTACATCACAAGGCCGTCTGCAACCACAATTAAGCGAATCTAATAGACCTGGATGCACGCTGTTAAGCTGTGGGCCAGTCGTAACAAAACATTAACATTTCCGTCGGTTCTTTATATTTTTCGTTTATAGTATATTAAATTTATTGTCGTGGGCTGGAAAGTAGGGACGGGGGAATAATATTCCCCAAACTTATACGTCACGATTTTCCCATTCTTTGTATACGCGTTAAAATAATGTGATGTCACTAGTTGTGAACCAATCACGAGTTAGGGGCGTATACATGGGGGAATCTAAATCCACCACTAACAATAATATTTATAAGATACATGTTACTAAAATTATATAAAGATTGTGTTAAAAGAATACAAAGTGAAAAAAGAAGTAGCCAATTGCAAACAAAAAATAAACGCCACACTGAAATCAATAAGGGCTGGATATTATTATTTTATAACGAAATAACATTATAAGGATGAAATTACATTTACTCTATTTATATATAACAGTTTTACATATATATTACAATTATCTCAATTGATAGTTATAAGCCGGAAATATTTTTAATGATCAACACTATATATATTTACAATACTTATACAAATTAAATTGCTTACGACTAAATCCAAGAGCTCTATACTAAGGGTCGTTTTAAGTGGTCCTTCTCATAACTAACAAAATAATCGTGTTCCGAACTGGCAGTACCAGTAAAGCGGAAAAAGGTTACAGACAGTTGTATTTACCGTGTCGTCTCAGCTTGCCTGGATCTTCCATCTGCCGCTTCCTTGTTGCTCCAGGACTGGATCACGCCTTACTGCCGTTATTATTCACCGTGGTAGGGACAATTTCCAATCTTTAACTGCCCAATCGCAACCTCTACCTTAATCATCAAAACATTACCTCTTAATCTCCAACTCCTCAGCTCCTTAATGTTCAACTCCTCATTTCCTTATTAAAAAAATAGATTCTGATGGTGTTTTCAATATTTCGTATTCCGTCGGTTGCGGGGTTCGATATTGTCCAATCAAAATTGCTGCCTGTCCTCTCAGAGAGAAGCCGTTTGCCCCCATCACCGACGATTTTGAGGAAAAACACCAACATACCATACGTTGTCGCCAAATTTCACGGGACGAGGGAAAAGCCCCAATACAGAAATTCCGAGTAGATGTGATTTATTGTTACAACACCATCCTTTGTGATGATTGTAAAACACAACAGCCATAAGAATGACACACTCCACAAACAAGGTGATAAACTCAAAAGCAAAGCAGAAAAGAAAATTTTGTATAAAGGAAAGAAGTTAGCCTAAAAATAAGGGATCATAGTTAATATTTAGTTTCAAAGGATCTGCTACACGTTAATTGCAGAGATGTTAAATTTAATATGAAACTTTTCGTCTGCAATTCAGGAATGGTTCCTTGAATTTTGGTCACTTTCCTGTGAAATTATTTTATAGATGTATTTGGAACTGATTGCCTTTCTTCTTTTTACACGTTCACAGCTTTATCATTAATTTTTTTATTATAAGTTTTTGATTTAATTTCAATGTTTATCGTGCATAAAACCAGGAAATCCATTTTTTCTAGACAAGATACTAAAATTCTCTACCATTTTAAATAAGAGCTTCAGAATAACTTATTTGAACTTTAATTTACAATTCACAAGAAAAATATAGCTCTAGTTGTCCGTTTGTTAAGCATTTTCCGTTCTGTTATTACCGGATATTATTGTGGCTGTTAATAGAATCTTTTAGCTTTGGGATCATCAGATTGTCAAGCAGAATACGTAACAACACATTAATTCTAATATTCGTTAGCCAAGGAAGAGACTGCGAAACCGCGATGGCGTAAGCTTTTCGTAGAATATATGCAACGCGTCTAAGATAAATGATGATTTGTAGTTGTAAGGTGCAAATGTTGTTCGCAGGAGTCTCAAAGCAACCATTAATTCGCGTCAAGCCTCAATCACGACACCTCGAACGTAAGCGTCCGAAAACAATGCTTGGGAGGATTTGAGTGAGTGGCTCTTCTCGGAAACAATGCTTACGAAAATGGCTAATAAAGTATGGGGCCATTTGTATCAATTTAACACGCTTTAAGAATATTTTAGTCATCTGACGTAACCTTAGGATTTTCCCCCCCAAGAAAATGTCTGTGTGGTGTTTCCACAAGGATATCCAGCGAAATAAAAGGACACTGCAAAACTTTCCGCGCAAACGACTGGGGAAACACAATTTAATATTTATTTTCTACATTTATTTTCAGATCTATTAAGTACGAGGAGCCATTATACGAAGTTTCAAATTTCATATAGGCGTTTTCAATAAGGGTGGGTCGATGATGAAACGGAACAAAACAAGCTATGTTTCAGGTATCAACGGAATTATTATTTTTTATTTGAAGGGCTTATGCATGTACTTTCAAATAAGAAAATAATTTTGTTTATAACTCACGCACAACTTGTTTTATTCTATTTCAACATCGACCAACCCTTTTTGAAAACGCCTATATAAGGAAAGTCTATGTTTACATGTAATTAATACAAATAATAATATATAATTACATTATTTCCCGGTGATCTTAAGTTTCTTGGATGCCCCACGTACCAGCAGATTCAACAAACGTGCTGCACCTCATCAAATCTTAGGATAAATAGAAAGAGCGTTGTGTGCCGTTTTCAATTTACATTTTAATCATATGAAATAAATGTAAATACAAGTCAAAGGAAGTAAAAATGGTTCTATTGAAGCTCAAGTAGGAGCGTATAGGGAATTTAGAAGAAAGACAAGAATGGAAAAATGTCGACCGGGCCAGGGAATCGAACCTCGGACCTCCCGTTTCCCGGGCGGGAACTCTACCACTACCGCTAAAAGCTATAATATTTCACTAAATAATAAGTAATATTTATACGTGATGAAAATAATTTATGTTTTAATATATATTCCTTAAAATCTGTAAATTGTGGGACATAGAAATGAATGAACAAATAATGAAATAACTTATTAAAATACCAGTACTGCATCATGCTTACTTTTAAACGTGATTTAAAATATATGGCTTATAGGTTTCTCTTAACGGCATAATTAATTGAAATTATTTTATATATTCAAAATAAATAATCTGTTATTAAGTATGAAAAATAAAAAATAGTCTTTTTGAAGGAAAAACAAATAATTAATACCAATTAATTAATAATGATTTAATAATTTGAGTTGATATATGAGATGTAAAAAATAGATGTCATATAAATATAAATGAGTATTGCATTCCTTATTAGTAACTTTTAACTGTGTACTGTATTTTGAAATAGAAATTTATAATGAACTTCTCATACGTCAGGCCAAATTATATAATGAATTTTAATATAATAACTTGATATAAATTAGATAAAGATTTGTAAATTTCTCAAATGGAATATCTGTACGCTTATCTTTCATTTTTACGGGTTTCTCTATGAAAGCAATTTTTTTTACAGATGAATATTGCTGGATTACAGCCAAAGGTTTCTGTGTAATTTTGGCATTTAAGTATATTTTACTTGAATAATTGTCGTTGGAAGATTAGATAAACTCATTATTTAAATTTACTTAATGTAATTACGACGTTTCGTCCATCTTGGTGGTCTTCGTCAGGTACATTTTTAAATGGATAAAACTATTACCAATGTGGATAAGTTTGTCATGAACTGCGTCCAATCACGGTTATGACCGAAATAGATTTAATTATATTAAATAAATATTAATTAATATTTAGATGTCAATTTGGGCTGTATTATTTACTTACTTATTTTCTCTGCCGTTAAAGACTTCATATATTTTTGTTTCAAATCAGGTAAACTTTATTACAATACCCGCCATCTGATCTCCAGAGACGACACACCACCGCGCCAAGGATGATATCTTTTCTTCCTCTGTCTCAGTCAAAGATGTTTCCTGTTTCAGCATTACTCAAATATACATTTTTGTTATATTTGAGACAAACTTTAGTCATTAACATATCATTGTATATAATATTCCTAAATAATTTCAATTGGTTATTGCTAATTTATCTATTTTATTCTGGGTTAAATTTTTAATTTCTTTTGTGATACAGATCCCAATGACATTTTTATGAAATTTTCAATATCAGAAATTAATTTTATAATATCCATTGTAGCAATTAAAGGTTTCATCAAACTTAAATAATTTATGAAATTAATTTGTGCCTTAATGTTAGCTAAGTCTTTAACTAGGTTTGAGTTAAAACAATCTTACTGTCAGTTTTTATTTAATTAAATATTGAAAAATCAAACGAAGGAGTCATGTAGTGAGATTTCATGGACAGATAAATTTTTATACCTGAAGAAGTCTCAAATGAGAGACGAAACGTAGTATATTTCAATATTTAAGAAAATAAAGACTGACAAAGAGGCTGTTTTAACTCATTTAATGTATATTAGTCAGATAAACTATTTATTTTTTATCAATTATGTATTTGTTGTTAATATTTTCTCCCTAAAATTGTTAAAGATATTTTTATTAGTTCGTAACAACCAAATTCCTTGTTTTATACCTAAATTTAACAGGTTACACCCAATTTTATTGAATAAGTTATTGGCTTTTTGATAATAGAATACGTTTTTGATGAAGTTGTTTTTTAATTTGATAATAATAAATGTTGAGGTATGATTCCATGGAATTTACAAAGTTTTAGATAATAAATTTTGATTTAAGAATTAATTCTTTTTAGAAATAAATTCATGGATGTATGGACTAATAATATAAGTTCAATTTGATTTATTTATAAATTTTCACAATCATCACCAAACTTATTTATTAAAAATGTAATATAGTCAATCAATAACTAAAGAACTACCAGATTTTTTCCAGGTTTAAGGGTAGGCTGTTAAACAGGATATGTCTGACCTCTCACTTGAGGTAATTTATTCAAGTTTTTTTAAATATTAAATGACTGATTTTTAACTTAAATGATAATAACGAAAAGGCCTTGGTTTTAATCAGTTACACATGGATAGAGTTATGTTTCCTTTGTAGTGATGATACAATTAGCTTAATATTATAAGAAAGTTCAGGCTCATATATAGTTAAGAGATTCTTAGATGTGCAAAATTCTGTGTAAGCCTTTATCTATCTTAAAAAAGTAGAAAAAAATGTAAAATGAGCAGCTAATTTTAGAATTATCCTATGCGTGTGCCACTTAATTATGGTTTAACTATTAGCAATTCTTTGTTGTTGCCGCAATTTGAGATTTTAATGTTCGCGTGTTGGCACGCCCGGGCCCTGGATTGACGTAGAATATTACAATAGGATACATAAAGCAGGCGTCGGAATGCCGAGGCTCCGGAGGAAATACGTGATGGTTTGAACTCTGTTGACTACGATAGCATCATTAGGCGAGCTATAAAAGGCTAGAGAGCGAAGCTGCTGACCTTGAACGCTGAATTAGTGATACGGATCGAGTCGAGTGAAACGCTTTCTTAGTGGCGGACTTCTTATACACGTCATTGACGCTACGAGTTGGCTCTTTGCTGACGTCTTGCCCAACTCCACAATAAAATTCCTTAGGCCCCCGAGGAGAACCCAACTGACGCAGGACCGTGTGTACAGTCACCTTCGCATCAAGCTTCTGGACACGCCACCAATGATGCTTCAAATATTAGACAACATAATCCACTATAAAAAGTATCAACTCAAGATTTGGGATTGTATTCTTGGAAGATCGACTAATTACAGCTAAAAACTAAAACTTGTGACTACTCAAACAGCAATGCAGTTTACTACAACCTGGATTATACAAATTAATCAACAATTTGTTTTCAATAAATAAAAATACGGCCAATAAGTCAAAAATAATTTTATTAATATTTAATTAACTTCTTCAGTTAAATTTTGAATGCATGAACTATTTACATTCAGGAATTTGGTGTCGCTGACAAACTCCTCAGAAGGTTACGGTTGAAACCTGAAGAGGTCCACAAAGTTGTAGTATTTGTTAATTAATTAATTATAATTAAATGTTAATAAAATTATTGCTGAATTACTGGCCGTCTATTTAGTTATTCTTTCCGTCATAACAGTCAAGGGAGATTGTCGGCGACACCAAATTCCTCTATGTAAAAAGTTCACCCATTCATAATTTACCTGCAGGAGACCACAAAGTTGGATGAAACGTAGTATTAATATAATTAAATATTTATAAAATTATTGCTGACTTATTGGCCGTCTTTTTATTTATTGTAAACTTAAACCCCGATATTATGTTTGAATAAATCGTTTTATTTCAATTACATACAGTTGAAGAACAAACAAATTAAAATATGAACTAAACACATTCTTCTTTTTTGATAGCTTATATATATATATATATATAGAGAGAGAGAGAGAGAGAGAGAGAGAGAGAGAAATTATCTAAACATTGATTGATATAGAATTACCAAATTATGTGTATGTGTAAATTAATTAATTGATATAAAACAGACGATTGTTAAAAATAAATCCAGGTAACGCTTTTCCAATTTTTTTATATATCTCACAGATAACTATTTTCCTTAATTTAATACTTTTTAAATACTACTTAGTCTAGTAAAACTGAAAATATTATTACGTAAGGATAATGGTCTTTTATTAACATATTATTACATGAAAATTAATGTGAATAATTACCAAAATGCTAGCAAACTTGATATACGTACACCAAAAATTCAACTGAATGCAGAAAATTAAAATATAAGTAATGATATTCATAGTACCAAATGACACACACACACAGTTATATATATCATATTGAAATTTGCTTAACTGTTTATTAAAATATTTTATGTCGTTATTCTTATAGGAATTATTTTATATTTATCTAACATGAACAGAAAATATTTTATTTTCCAAATTAAATTAATTAAACTAACGACCAGATACTGTAGGGAGGGGTTTGTTGAAATAAAATTACAGGTTAATTTACAAGGTAAATGGGGAATTAATTAAAAAAACAATGAAGAAGTAAATGTTTACAAAATTCGGAGGTACTGCGAAGCAATAAAACAAAGGTGTCATGGATTGGGAAACCTGACAGCGTACCTGGTAGGAAGCTCTCCTCAGCGTCGACTGTTGAACTTCAAACGTCCGGGACCAAACAACAGTTCCCTTCCGTCTCCTTCAAAGTCAAAGAGAAGAATCTCAATTCACACAGCCTCACCACCGTGTGAAGAAGCATCGAAAAATACTTCGTTAATATCGATTTGCTTTAGACTACGAAATCCCATTGGTTGAGGCAACCACGTGGTTTCCCTGCTTTTCGATTCTCACGAGAGCGTGGTTACGGAAATTCCGCTGGTCATATAATCCCTACGTGCAGAAATGCCATCCATGGAGATTAGTGACGGCATAGGGTCTGGACATACTGACGCCAGTTCCCAATCCTAGCTAACTTTATGTTACGAATTCATGAAATATCAACTATGGCGCTGCAATACAGGCAAAGTTCGTATTTAGTCCATTCGTTGTTTAGGTGCATATTCCCACCTGATTAAATTTCTCCTTTCACATTAATATATTATTACATTAATGTGAAAGGGGAACATGGAGAAGGTGCGAATAAACTAATTAAAAATTTTGTCTGTATCTGGCCGTTAATTTATTTTACATTTACCTTTATAAAATAATATTATCTTTTGTAATCATGGTTAAATATCAAATTTAAAATTCTTCTGTATAAAACTTGGCTAGAAGGAATTACAACATAACAAAGTAATCTAAAATTAATCATTAATAATTGAAGGTAAAATCTAATTCATGTTTTTAAAAATATAGCATATGATATCACATAACCGATAAGATTTCTAAATATATATGTAAACAAATATCCCTTGTGGTGTGGTTAACAGGCTACATGAGGAATATCCTGAAATAGGCAACTCCCCTTTATAGCATAGGAAGGGAATTGAAAAGGGAGGGATGTAGAAGGTACAGCAAGGTAGCCAAGGGTTGATTAGGGCCCCCGGACTGTGCTTTAAGGATCCTACCCGCTGTTTCACCTAAATAAATTCAGGGAAAAGCCTAGAAAATCTGCATCAGGTTGGTCGGGCTATTGGGTCCTATTCCGAATGTCGGCTAGTAAGTTTGCTGTGGAGACGCAGCATTCCCTTTCCCGTGACTCCACAAGGTTCAAGAGGCAGTAGGCCAACTGATCCAATGGGATTGAGAACTTAAAAAACCCAGAGAGAATACGAGGCATTTCCTAGATAGACCAATTATGTTAATTGTTTATACGAAACATTTATTATTATGACTGTAACTCGTAACAAATTTGAATTACGGCTTTGCATTAATTTTTTCCCACTTCGCAGAATGTGCGACATTTTGCAGATCCAGTGAAGTAAGTTAATAATATTATGAAATATATGTATAATGTTATGCTAATTTTGAGTACACTTTGAAAAATAAGAGAAAGGATATTAATAATTCACGTCTTAATATATCTATAAATCTCATTGATCTAATATGTATTATTATACATTCGAACAAACGTTTGACAGACATAATGCAGAAAATATATATAAAATATTAAACCCGCAAAAAACTTGTACTTTGTCTTTGATACATAAAAAGCATTCTGGATTACTTAATTGTATAAGATATTATAAATACCGGTTCAATAATATGTTTTTCTGTCATTTTGGTGTACTTTTCTCATTCCATCAGCTATACTTTTGGGTTTTGTTTTTTCTTACCTAAGTGAACAAGAATATGTGAACCTTTTGATACGGTAATTCATGCATATTAATGAAAGTTACATTAGTTAACAGCTGCTCACTGAATTGGGCTTAGAACTAATGTTACGGATACATTTTCTAAGAATACGAACAACAGACGCAGTGACCTTGATGTTATAGAATAAATTAGCCATCTGGCATAACTGAGAAGAAAAACTATCAATAAATTTGTACCTGATACGTTTTTTGGAAATATATAAAAATGTCTACCTTGTAAGTTGAAGAAAAATACGAAGTTTAAGTCATCGACTGATCTCACTGATGTCTTAACCAATTAACACATTCCTGATGTTACGTAATTGCGGGGCTTAAGAAGTCGAGCTTCCACTCTGTTAAGGAATCCTATTTAATGTTTCAGCATGACCACTCAATTCTGTTATGCGGGCAGGCGTTAAATAGTTTTAATGACATTGTGATATTAATAACTTTAACATTTAAGAAACTTATTTTCCAGGTGTAGCCATATAAATTACCATAAAGTTACGAAAGCGGCGAATGTAAAACACCTAAGGAACTTAATTCAAAATAAAATATGTCCAAATTTTGAGTTATATTTGTAAAACGTTTTTCCAAACTTTTATTATTGCTTATCAGGTCAACGAATTTTAAATATATTATGAAGAGAAATACTAAATTTGTTACTCTTCGCTTTTCCATAAACATTCTCAATTAACTTTACATTATATACTTCAAATAAATACTAATTTACTATACATTATGTGGTGCCAACGAATCAGCACACAGCGGTAAATTAAATTTGTTGTGTATTTGTTTATATATAAACCTGTTAAAGTCATTATAATAAATCCTTATTATAATAAATTAAGGAAACTGTCTTATTTTTTAGAATATACCTTCAGAAAAAATGATTTAATATATATATATGGGCGTGAAACGTGGACGGTTGGAGTTACAGAAAGGAAAAAATAAGAGAATGCTGAAAATCAGATGGGTGGATCGAATCACTAACGAGGAAGTTCTAAGCAGAATAGGGGAAGAGGAACTATGTGGAGGACGGTGACCAAGCGAAGGGATAGATTAATAGGCCATGTTTTGAGACGTAAGGGTGTCGTAAAATCAGCATTAGAGGAAAATGTTTGATGTAAGAACAGAAGCGGCAGACCAAGGATGGAATCCGCTAAGAAGATTAGATACTTTAGCATAGAAAGTTGCATGAGACAAGTCTAACGACTGAATAATACAACAACGAATGAAGAATAAACTTTTAGTTTCAAATATTGACAAGGTCCACTATGGATCATTGAAACTACTAGTTTAAGTTAAGAATTATTCTATATTTTTGTGTAACTGTCTGTTTTACGGGTCATCAATTTTTCATTTATATGTGTTATTCACACATGTGAATTATTCTTATGGATTATTTATATCACGTTGTATAGAATTTAAAAAACAATCAACATTTTTAAATAACAAGACTAGTTTCTTGTGTATAATTTAATTACATATTTCTCCAATTTTAAGTGACAAATTTTTATGTTAATATAAAATATTGTTTTTGGAAGTTTTCAAAATTATTAAATAATGTGGCACTTTAGTCTATTTGATAAAAAATATATGAAATAAATTAAATGACCGCTTTTGCACACAGTTCAGAAGTTTCTATTCAAGTACGACGTTTCTTCCTGAAAATTGATTTTTCGTCAAGTACAAAAGAGTTGTAAAAATATAAAACAATTTGTTATGTGCTGCATCCATTAAAAATTACTACCGAAAGCTTTCAAAATTTTAAGAACTTGAAGTATAATGTATCAAAAGTACGCGAAGTCTGAAGGGCTGCGTCGCATTTCTTTCGCACAATAGCATGAAGGGCCTTTTAGGAACAAAGAATGGCATCCGTCCCACATTATAGAAGGAATGGGTCACTTCCCGGAACTAATAGAAAACTTATGTGCGATGGCATCCGTCCACATCTGCTACTAAAATTTTTCTTATTGGCTGCAATTGTTCAAATATCAGTCAATGGGTGTTGTTGGAAATTGCAGCCGTTTGGCTACAGGAATTAAGTAGGAGGACTCTACCGAGGTGACGTGGAGATTTTGAGGCGGAGGGAGAGGGGAAATTTCTTTCCGCTACCGGCGGGACATGATCCAAATTGACAGCCGCTGTTTAGACGGTTGGAGTTCTACAGATGTCGGCAGATGTAGATTTTGGAAGGAGTCTCCGCTGTTTTGGCCCAAGGCGTCGTCATGGATGCAGCCTGATCATCCGACGAGAATCGGCTTACCCGGCGCCTCCAAAGCAGACCGAATTAGACCAGGGCAAAAGGCCACCAGAGAATGAAGCTGCAGTCTTCGCGGGTATCGTTGACTTTGATTTTATAGAGTTCACATTTCCAGTCCTATTTGCCATAAATTAGTTTCCTTCCTTTTGGCTCACTCCACAGGTGACCCGATTTTTATAAGTCTCATCATGAATTAATTATTTCTACCGTTTTAATTTGTATATCATTAGTATAAGTCAATTCATTTTTTAAATTTTATTGTTATTAAACTCAGAATTTTAAATTAAATTCTTTCTTTTCCGACATAAATGGATGCCTTTATGACATTAATTAAATTTTCACCCTACCGTGGAGCTCAATAATAATTAAATGGTGGTAGTTAAATAAAGCATTCAATCCTTTATATATGTATTAAAAGTAATTTATGACCACTTTATACCAGATGATGCTCCAAATTTGCGGACGAAACGTTGTAGTTATTGAAGTCTGTTTAGAGGAGCTTTCTGAAATTTTCAAGTCATCAAATACACAGAACATTCAGTAATATTAGTCTATCAGTTATCAAAAGGCCCACTCCAAAAAAATAAATTAAATAATTTTCTAAGGCATTAATTTTTTTATTTCTTTCATAAAAAACTGTGGGAGGAAATAAATACAATTTTATTTAAAATTGTAACAACAATAGTAAATATGAAACCTTTTTTATGTTAGTGAAACAGAAATATAGACACGTTTTATTTCTTGGCCTGATAGAAATGGTTCCAAAATAGTAGTCGTGAGGTACTCAAATTAAGAAGCTTTCTTTCAAGAAGTATGATCTGTTTAGTATGTTTAACATATTTAATCAACGGTAGAAACCCGTTTAGGAAGTTTCATAATTACAGAATTTATCACACTCGGAACCTTACGATAAAAGTATGAGTTGAGAATATATTTTATACGTTTATATGAAATAAATCCTCTGCCAATATTTTATTGGGAGGAAAAGGCGAGAAGTGGTCATTACGCTGAGCTGTAATGGAATACATTCTGCTTACTGATTACCATAGTATTTCATAAAGAGCTCAGCTTGTAATGTGAGCATCGGTCTGGAGAATTGGGAGGCACGAAGGTGAATAACTGTGATTGTTGGTGTCAGTTGGCAGTTCGCAGTTCAACGAGAGATAAATAATAAGAGTCAACAAGCAAAAGATCAGCCATGTTAAGAGCTTCATGGTTTCAGGTCATCAGTTCATTGAAGGAGGCGCCAAGGCAAAATATCACGTAAGGAAGTCTAATTTATTGTTCGAATTCATATAAAATTTGTGGCTTGTGTAAGAAACTAATACAATGAGAAGTAGGGCAAACTTCTAACTTCCCAGTTAATGAACGTTTGCTCATATAGTGAAGCAATTTTGTTGTTTCTTTAGAGCTGAAACCCTACAAATGTCTTTCAGTCTGTGTGCTTTACTCTTTTTGAGGTACTCAATACTCACCAGTGAGTTCTCAGTCATAGACTCGTCTAAAAATAAGTTCGCTTTATTACCTAAGTAATCAAAATTTTAGAGAAATTTTATTCAATTTATATTACTGTCTTTATACATATGTATGGTGTTAATAAAGTGTCTTTTTAGTGCTTTATATCCGCTGTTATTTCATTTTTGAACTTAAATGTATTTTTAAACCATTTTATTGGTACTGAATCTTCGAAATGGTGTTTTAAGTTTCTGACTAAGAAAATATCTGCCAATAAAACGTCATTAGCAACAAAAGTGGTAACAGGGCTCAAAGAAAATAATTATGTAAACTTAAATCTGAGAAACTAAATACAAAGTGTTTGTTCTCTGGAATGTCTCATTTTGCTGTTAACACATTGTAAATCGAACTTTTGGATAATAAGTTAGGGGTTTTACCATAATAGATGTAAAGGCCAAAAGTGTCCCGTTAAAACCCTTCACTGGCGCTGGATTCGACCACGCATGAGCCCCAAGTCATCCTACTAGGTAACTTAGATCTAATGAACAACAATTTGTATTTCTACGGAAGCTGAATTTTTTTCTTACCATAGAAAATTATGAAATAACATTTTATACTTTTAATTAAGCAGAAAAACTAATGTATTTGGCAATATGAACATATTAGAGGCGCATAAATAGTTACAACATTTCATTACAGTGGAAAGGTTTGGAAAAATGCCTATATTTAATGTCAAACTTTTTTAAAAAGCTTTTAATTTCAGATGGCTTTGAAAATATTTGTTAATTTGAAGTTCTAAAAATATTTCATGCAACACCATGCTGTTCCGAATAAAGTTCTACAATAACTGCACAAATATCCGATTTCATTTGGAGTGAAGAGTGGAAAAAACATATAAATTACATAATAAATGGATTGTAGAGCGATCCAGGGACATCAGATGGAGAAACCGAGGATCTGAATTTGAGGAGCATGAAATTATCAGTGAGGGATGATTTTTAGAACGAGCATTTGTAGGGCTCTGTTTTCAGGAGAAAAGTTGAGGATTTGAGCTATGGTATGAGATTTGTACTATTCAATCGTCTCAGTGATGTGACGTAAAATTTGGATGGAAAGCTAGTATTGTTGGTAGGAGAGGAAATGGAGGAAGATTCCCAGGTACAGGTGGAGAAGTACAAATGTTTGTTGCTAAGGACAACTTTTAACAGTAAACCGTACATTTTCCTATTGAATCAATTTAATATATGATGCGTGGTACATCAATTATGTAGTTAGCGGCAATTGAGACCAAAATAATCGAAAAATTCCTGGCGTCTGAGGATTACAAATCCGCACGGGGATAACCCAAAATGACCTGGCCTGTGACCTCTTTCAGAGCACAGCTTTTCTGAAACGGGGATGAAGGCTATTTAAATAATTGGCAAAAATCATCACGTGATCACCTATTAACCTCCAAGAAGGATAGAGCGTTCGAAAGTTAGTTCCGGCCTGACGCTTGAAGCATCGACAACGGATAAATAGATGTCTTGGTACTCCTATGTTTATAAGACAAGCTTGACTAGGCTTTAGTTTTGAACTTCTTGAGGTAGGTCGGTAGCAAGCATCTTGCGAACGCCACGCAGCGTCCGTAAGTATGTAGGATATCTCTAATCCCTACACATTTATCTAAGGAAAAAATATATTTATATCAGTAAAAATATATTAACAAAAATATTTACTGGAGTCCAAGAATATAGTATGAAAATTATTTATTTAATTAAAAGCATTTTAAATAGAAACATAGTAGTGAGCAAATTTTTCGCACATAAAAAATCAGTCTATCATAGTAAAACATGCCGCCGGGATTTTATTAATTAATTATTTTAAAATTTCCTTGAAGTTAATGTTTCCAGACATGAACGTGAAAATTCATGAAAATTATCAATAAATAATTGACGATTATCAAGAGTAATAGAAAAGCGCAAGCCACTAAATTATAACATTTCCTCGTTGGGAGTTATTTTTACGGTCGTAGATTGAACTTTCAATCGTCATTACAGGTAAAATACTGGCTTCAGAAAATGAGCCAATAATTATCAGGAATATCATCGAACACAAAAATGTCGATAAGATCAGCAAACGCTGTAATTGGTGGATAGTCAGATCAGAAGCGGAAAATACTGACGACACAGCCGTAATGTAGGGTACATAAGTGAAGTGGAAGATGGAAAAAAAACCAGGGCTATAAATCTTACTGATGAAAGGTTCCGATCCCCCATGAGCCACAATTTCTCTCTGAAGCCTTGCATTATGGGTGTAATTTAAGTCAGACCTAACAAAAATTGAAGAATACCGGAATAGAGGCCCTGGACGATGTCTCAGAGAGTTTAACATTTCTTGGGACAGTCAGGTCATAGCAGATAATTAGAGTTGTCAGTCAGTTCAAAGGAAGGCAGGTACCAGAGACTCGAGAACCGAAACCGCATTCATTTTTCGCATTTAACACAGAATGTCACCGGTCTTCTTTACGTGGTAGGCCGTAATCAGACCCCTTTATAGTCACCATCTTGGAACTGACAGCCGAAGGAAATGTTTGCCAATTTTTCTTCTCAACAAAAAATACTTTAATTGTTAAATCATTCTGGTACTTTTTACACTACCAATTTAATTACGAGGGAATGTATGATAGCAATTAAATTATAATTTAATAGAATAATTACGTGTTAAAAATAAAATATGTCTATGTTGACTTTCAAGTTTTAGATACAGTTCTTAGATTTTGAGTTTACAGAGTATTTTATGTGCACTGCGCTAAGGAATATCGGCTTATTGATTGCAAGCAAGGATAAAAAACTACTTAAAATATTCCAACATTTTTTTATAAAAGCAATCATCTTTTTTGTAATGCCATTCATTCTTCTACAAGCGGAAAAAAAACTTAAAATTGAAAATTACTGCACCTTGTAAATAGATGCAAAAATATGAGAAAACTTAATGAAGTTTAACTTTATGAATAATACAACCTGTGGAAAATGCTGTCCTCATATTACACAGAAGTAAAAGGTTACCGGTATGTTCAAAATTGAAGCAACGACATTGAAAATATAAATAAATCTGATACAAATGATATAATTCGAACATTAATAAATTATTGTAGATGTGCCATTTAAAAATGGATTTTTTTAACTTTTCATACTTACCTGCTTTAATTTTGTTTTAATTTTTTTGACATTCCCTAATCTTATAAAGGCTTATCTGTTTCAAATAATTTTTTAACATTTATAGTATGAACTAAAATTTGTTTTGGGTTTAGTACACTAACAAAAAAAATAAAATCTAGATTATGTTGAAATATTTAGATTTATTTTGAATTCTGTTAATGCTATATTTTTATACGTATTAAATAACAGCACTCATTTATATTGAAGAATTCAATTATCAACATTATTCATTAAATACATTACTTTATTACAATTTTTTTCAGATATATTTCTTAATTTATGTTAATAATTTCTCTCTGCGTTTCGTTTACGAATTTATTTAATAAATCATGAATTCTGAAAATTATAATACATATATATTTATTATTTTCTCATTTTTGAACTTTTGTTTATTACAAATGTAATTTAATATTTTTATTTGCATATTAATATTGAAATCTGTGTTTTATGGTTCTATTGCGTTTGTATTTTGGCTTGCTCTGTTTTCCTAGATGAGTGTTAATGAAAAAGTAACTAATCTGGAACAGAAAATTTTTCAAGATGTAGGTTTCTATTTTACTCAATAACTTGAGGTGAATGATGCATGTAGATGATTATGAATAATATGTCTTTAAAATTAAAGAAAGTGCAATTAGAGAGGAGAGAAATGAAACTGGCAAAAATGAATGATAACAAATTGTGGTGTATAGAATACAGTTTTAATCCATTACCATCAGTAATTTAGAGAAGTATCGTTACGCTGTGAAATTGCAAAATGTACCTGGTTTTTCACCATTATCGAACTTATTTGTGTTTCGCATAGTTTACAAATATTTTGCAGGCATATATTTTAGTAGCGTCTGAATACTCCTCAGCTCGGCTCACCTACAATTTACTAATCACATTCTTCACAATAGAATTTGTAGGAATTCAGTGAAGAATCAACATTGTGGAAATTGATCAAACTATCTCAGTGGTAGAGTGTCCGCCCGGAAAGCGTGATGTCCTGGGTCCGGTCGAGATTTTTTCATTCCTATCTGTCACCTAATTTAGCTATACGTTCGTTATCTCAGCTTCAACTGAGGCATTTCTACTTCCTTTGACTTGTATTCCCTGTACATTTGATCAGTTTCCACTATGACCATTATTCAATTAATTACTTGAAATTAGGTTGTGAAGAATGTGGTTAGTAAATTGTAGATGAGCCTAGTTTAGGTTTAGAGGAGTGGAGGGATGTTAAATCGGTCCTCGGGAAGTCGACTCGGATTAGATCAATGCTAGAGTACCCGCCCGGAAAGCGTGATGTCCTGGGTCCGGTCGACATTTTTCCATTCTTGTCTTTCTTATAAAATTAGCCTGATCTTCAATTTAAACACTTATACTTCGTTTGACTTAAACAATTAAATTAATATGACTTTATACTGTAAATAAAATAGAAATAATGGCCAAAATCAGATTTTTTTTTAATTTGAATGAATTTCTCCCCCAACTTTCGGGACCTCTTAAGTTCATTATTTAAAATATTATTAAAAATTCGTGTAGCTTCCGCAACGTCCGGGGTGAAACCTTTTAATTAAAATTAAATTGTTTTATTTCCGACTTTTGGCCATTCTTTGTATTTTGTTTAGAATATTGACATTGTTTACGATAACTTTTTCCGTGTCATTACGCGGCGAACTTTGAAGATGAGTGAACTTAAAATGTGGTGTTTTTGTTTGACTTACGTAAAGTGGTTGGAATTAATTGATTAGGAAAAATAAAATAGAAAGTTCCGCGCCACAGCTACTGCAAATAACGGCCGTGTAGCCTTTTTGTGTAGTAAAGTAACGGTCTCGTAGTAGTGCGACAGAGGGAGAGACTCAGTCAGCTGATAAATTCACAAACCCACGTGGGTTACAAGAAAAATAAACCGCCTCTCCTCGTAGTGACTCCTTTTTGTTCTTTCAGAGAGCTGCTCCTTCTATTAACTCGGCAACAATAAAACAAGCGGAAGAGGGAGAGCGAAGAGAGGAGCGAGGGGAAAAAGAAACTAGATAAACTAGTGGCAATACAGAACAAGTCTAATGCCGGTTGAGCTAGGTCAAGGATACGTCTCAAAACAAAACCACTGCATGCATTACGAGTCGATTGAACCCAGTGTTTGTTTTCTCTTTGATGCGGACAAGAAACAGTTCCTCCTAAAAAAAGACGGCTTTAATAAGTGGCCTACATACAATTCAAGAAGGTTGCCTTCAGAGAGAGCGAGAGAGAAAAAAAAACGGGTTCCTTAATTGTTATAGATAGCCCGCTGTACATAAACCTGTGTCTGTTTACATAATATCCGACACGTTCAGCGGCTCAACTCAACTAGTGGGGAAAAGAGGAAAACAAGAACCCCTCCCGCGTCCTTTTAAAGAGGTTCTAGTCGTTTTGTTAGGCCTACGAGGTGAAATATGAAGAGATAAAAGAAGACTTGAACGACTGCAGTAGTAGGCCCGACTTTTACTTTTATTTGCCGCGTTTAAAAACAGTAAAGCAAGTCCGTGGCTCCATTCATAGCTGGCTGGGGCTTTCACGAGCCACTCAAATTCTTTGCGGAGGAGGAGTATCTGCCGGGAATTTATAACGCTCTCGAGATTTCCTGCTGCCCTCTGCGTGGTTTCACTCACGGACTCACGCTTCCAACTCACATCATATACATACATCCTTAATGAGACTGCGAATTTATGAACCTATTTATAATACCATAATCATAATTACATATTTACACACAGTTTACAAAGGTCTGTAATTCATTTTTGTCCACATTTCAATCACACATATTTATGTAAATCAAGAAAGAAGTAAGACAAGGATGCAGTCTATAGCCCACGCTGCTTAACTTATATATACAACAGGCGATGAAGAAAGTTAAGAAGAAATATGGAAAATAAATCATACAAGGAGAAGAAATGAAAACCCTGCGGTTTGCCGATGATATTGTAGCATTAGCGTAAACAGAAGAAGACGGTTCTGGAGAAGGAGTTTAATTTGAGTATAAATAGAGGGAAAACCAAGGTAATGGAGTGTAGTATGGGAAACAGTGGAACAAAAAGAGGTGTTAGGTTGGGAAGTGATATTTTGAAGGAAATAAAGGAATTCTGCTACTTGTGCAGAATTGTGAAGAATTATTTTATTCTTGTCATCTTCAAAATATTAAAAATTAAATACATAATAATTGTAGATTAGTAATATTTTTTGTGCAAATGAAGTGTAATTCTTAATAACGTAATTCAATTAGTTTATCCATTTAAAAATGTAAATCTTTTATTTTTTAAATTTATTTAAAATTATCCATCATATTCTAAAAAAATTATTTATTCAAAATTGATACTGATTTTATAATTTTTTGTCTAGTGACTAGACGAAGTCCACAAAGTTCGATGAAACGTTGTAGTTAAATTAATTATTATTTTTTTAAATTTTTTCCCTATTTTATTTATTATTTACAACAGCAACTTAATTGAATTTGAGTAATTTAAATTTTCATTATTTATTTACTTAAACGTTTATATTATTATTAATTTTTCAAACAAATTTAAGTTCAGGTTTCTTGAACATGCGTTTTTTTAAAATTACATTTAAAGTTTCCTTTTATTAAAATCAGTTTATTAAAATTTTAATTTCATTCGTTGGGTGTTTTATAATTTTCTCAGTAAATTTTCTTCAATAACATATGTATCTAAATAAGTGTTAAGATTAAATGATTGTAATTAATATTATTGATTAACTTAAATTTAACTGATTTTTAAATTTTGCGACCATTATATAGGGGCTGGATGAAGAATGGTCCGGCTAGTGAATAATTGTTCATTTTTTCCTCACAATAAATATTATTAAGTTTCATTACTTTTGAAATTATTTCATATCGCTGTACCAAAATTTGCTCTTCAACTGAGGGGAGGAAAGGGTGACATCTATTTCTCTCTCTCTCTCTCTCTCTCTCTCTCTCTCTAAATGATTTATATATATATATATAATTAAATGGGACTGGAAAGAGAGACAGGCGCTGCAGGAGTTTTCTCGCAGGCACTTCACCCCAGAGTGACTGCGGGGCTCACCTGATTATGTCGGGAATGCCTCGCACTCTTTCTGGTTTTTTTTAATCAAATTTTTCACATTCCGAGACACTTTCACCTATTTTAGGAGGTATATTTGCAGGGTCAAAGACCTTGAGCATATGGAAAGAGTTGTCCGCTGATCCCATTGGATCAGTCGGCCAACTGCCTCCTAAAACTGGTGCAGACATGGAGAATGGAATGCTGCGATCCCACAGAAAACTCGCCTCCCGTCATTCTGAAGGGCGTGAGACTCATACTGAAGGGCCCCAGCTACCTGATGCAGGTTTTCTAGGTTTGCCCTGCTTCTATTTCAGGTGACCCTTAATCTATAGCCCGGGAACCCTAGTCAACCCTTGCCTACTTTCTTACCATTCTACATCCCACTTCTTAATTCAATTCCTATGTCATTAAAGGGATGTTGACAGTTTCAGGATCATCCTCATGTACCCATTAAAAATTATTATAAAAAATAGAACTGCTTTTTATGAACTTTTGATATTTATTTTAAAAAAAATTATTTTTAGGTAATAATTTTGTAATTTATACCTGATGCAGGTTTTTTAGGGTTTTCCCTGCATCTCTTTAGGTGAAGCACCGGGTAGGATCCTTAAACCATAGCCCGGGGGCCCTAGTTAACTCTTGGTTACCTTGCTCTACCTTCCACATTCCCCCTTTTCAATTACCTATGCTATTAAAGGGGAGTTGTCTGTTTCAGGATCACCCTCGTGTAGCCTGTTAAACCTCCCCCCCAAAAAAAATGGAAAGAGAGACAGAAACTGGTGGCTTCCTTGAAGTTCACAGATGGCAGGCACCTTGTAGGTCTTCGGACTCTTGAATTGTCGACGACTGCCCGTCACTCGAGCTATTTTCCTAATATTCTGATGAAGTGGGTGGTGCCTCCGAAAATTCATCTGTGAACTTCAGGTAAGCCGTCAGCTTTCTGTCTCTCTTTCCTGTCCTTATTAATTATTTGAATTAATATGACAATGTCCTTTTCTGACCTATATATGTATTTATTTAATCTTTTATCTGTAAGTTTTCCATTCCTATATTTTTCTAAACCCAATTGAGTCTTAGTATGCTTTATTTTCTCAATATTATGTATACGTAATTGATGTAAGTCTCATAGTTTTTTAAGAGGAAGACCTGGAGATTAAGCTGATTCATGTTAACGGGTTTCCCTGATTCGGTCCATGGCGTGAGAGCCGATACCCAGCCAGCACTTGGAGGAAGATGCAGAGTAATGCAGCAATTCAGAATCCGTGTACGGGGATCGCTGTGGACTGACGAGGCGCATTTTTCACTGACAGGTGCGTGAGTGTGTCGAGATTCCCAGAAGTGTCGCATCAAACAGAGATCGTGGTCTCAGGCTCAGCCATCAGTCTTCTCGGCCTATCGGAAAACGTATGTATTAAGGGATGTTTGCGTTCTATTTGGTCCGGGAGTTTATCTACAGAAGCTGTGTTTACGTTTTACCTGTAGCATGCAGAAAAACCGCTCAACCAAAGCACCATGAAAGACTTGAAAGTACCATGCGTCAGAGATGTAATAACTAAAAATGATTCATTGCCACAAGAAACCTGGAAACCACAAAAACACTCCTTTGGAAACACTTTAATGTAATAATAAGATCCAAGGAATGTAAGGAGACTTCATTACGTCAAAGAGGAACTGTCGAGTTATTAGCCTATAGAATTCCGTTGTTGTATTCTCGATTTACTAATAAAATAATGTTTTTTAAAAAAGGAAGACACATTGTGCCAGAGACAGGCTGAAACTCACTAGGAAGCCTCCAAATTATCACTAACGAGGTATCATTGAAATGTTTAATGAACATGTGATTTAAATAAAACGTGTAGAAGTGTGAGAATATTAAACACTAATGAAAATTAAAACAAAAAATCGAGTAAAAGGTGATTATTGTATCCGTAAGTACCAATTCCGCATATAATGTATGCCTAATACACGTTATGTTATTCACTAAATAATAAGTGAAGACTGGACAGGCAGCGAACCAATTAATTGATAAGAAAATTTATGAAAATAATTGAAATAAAAAGCAATTAAACGCTCAAATTACGGAGTAAATAGAAATTTCGATCTACGTTTCATCCTCGTATTTAATAAATTTTTTCGTTTCTTTACTACAAAAATTGTATAACATTTAAAACAATTTTTCAATAATGATATTTCGTTGAAAAATAAATTATTCATGCTTCCAGTCTCTTAATTAATTTTATTGAAATAAATGAATTATATTGCTTATAATTTTGAAGTATATAATTAAATATTAATATTAACAAAAAAATAAAGGTCAAAATGTAAAACCTTTTGTCCTGGACTGTATCCGTGGATAACTACAGGCGAAAGTGATTTGAGAATTCTAAGCAAGAAAGTATTCTGGATCGTTAAGTTTAACAAAATGAATTTGGAAGAGTTAAATAAATAAGGATAATTATAACAATCGTTTAAATTAATATATCGAAGAAATCTTTTTCAGTCTTACAATAATTGTTACAGGTCATACTATAATTATGGAGTTAATTTTTAATATGAATTATAAAATTATTACCTAAATAGAATATTTTTAAATAAATATCAAAAGTTTATAAAAAGTAGTTCTATTTTTTATAATAATTTTTAATGGGTACATGAGGATGATCCTGAAGCTGTCAACTTCCCTTTAATGACATAGTAATGGAATAAGAAGGAGGATGTGGAATGGTAAGAAGGTAGGCAAGGGTTGACTAGGGTCCCCGGGCTATAGATTAAGGGTCTCCTGAAATAGAAGCAGAGCAAATCCTAGAAAACCTGCATCAGGTAGCTGGGGCCCTTCAATATGTGTCTCACACCCTTCCGAATAACGACAGAAGTGTTTGCTGTGGGTTTTCAAAATTTCCTTTTTCCATGTCTACAACAGTATATGAGGCAGCCGGCTGACTGATGTAAAGGGATCAGCGGACAACTCTTACCGTATGCTCAAGGTCTGCGACCCCGGAACATACACCTCCAAAATGAGAACGACGTGCCTCTGCACGTGAGAGGCTTGAAAAACCTGAGAGAGCGCGAGGGAACTAATCTTCCACAAGTATCTCTTGTAAAGAATTTTTTTGTTAAGAGGCTATGTGAGGATGATCCTGAAAAAGGGAACTCCTCTTTAATAGCATAGGAAGGGAATTGAAAAGGGGGAATGCGGACCCTGGGCTTTAATCTAAAAATCCTCTCCGGTGATTCGCCTGAAAGAGATGCAAGCAAACACGTAGAATACCTATAACATCTTTTTGGTAAAAGGCTAATAAAAGACCTGGAAAAATTTATTTGTACCTGCTAAAGTCCCAAATGCAAAGACTAAACGTAGTAGTAGTTGAATGAAAGTATTATTTCGTCTGTATATTGGCCGTTTCAATTCACCTATATACAATTTTTGTTTAGAAAATCAGACGAAAAGTGAAATATTATAGGAAAAATAATTAGTATTGAGTTCCTTGGGGGTGACTGAACCGGGACACATTCTGATAAGAAGCTATTTTCTACATGACGTCATTGCAGAAAATTTAACATGAATAATTACATAGAACCTGAATGAAGGAATACTCATAATAATGAATACTTAACATTGGGCCTTGTAACTTATAAAAATAGTGAAATGATAGAAGAAATGCCTTAGATAAAACCTCAAATAATATGAGGGAAGTCGAATTAGTAATATGATACACGTTTTCTCTCCTATTCCGTTAATTTAACTCCCTTAAAGCTTAAGCTTAGATTAAAGGTAATTATACTGTATTGAATTAAATAATTTGTAGGTGAATCACCTGATAAGCGGAGG
Source organism: Eucriotettix oculatus (assembly GCA_034510155.1). Classification (NCBI taxonomy): domain Eukaryota; kingdom Metazoa; phylum Arthropoda; class Insecta; order Orthoptera; family Tetrigidae; genus Eucriotettix; species Eucriotettix oculatus. The sequence continues at coordinate 43,408,027 of CM067376.1, read as the reverse complement.
TCCTGTTTTCTATTCCCCGTTAGCCCGAGGTATTTTGTCATTTATCGTTAATAGAAAAAAGTTAAAAGTTCAGTTTTTGCGGCTCTCATCAAGTGTTAAATATGAACATCACTAGCATAAACACGTTGGAATTTTTAGGCACAAGGAGCCTCTGTTTGTCCTAAGCGTTGTTGGTGCATCATATTGATTATAATTATGCTTTCAGATAACTGAATTTCAACAGTTCCATCGTATCATTACGTTAGTCTCGATAAAAAGTCATATACATACAACTGGTTTATTCCTGAGCAAGTAAATAAACTCTTTTTTTAAAACTACAGTGACATATTCTGCAATAAATATTCGAGTACTAAATTCTAATTAGTACTTTAACATGTGTAGTTTCATGTAAAAACAAGTTGAAAAACTTTATTATGAACTAAAATTCTATATACAGAAACTTTTTTAATTTACTTCGAATAATGTATAATATTTCTCTTTGACAACATTTTTTTTTGCCTCCTGTGAAACTTGTATGAGGCGATTGACTTGATTTATTAGCCACTTTAAAGGAAACAGGTGTCGTCAATCGTGGTAATCAAAAAGCAAGATTCTGATGTTGATCCATCGCTTCAGTTAACGCGGTAAGCCATTAGTGGGGTTTAATGAGATAATTTATATCTCTCGTGACATTTTACAATTTTTGAATATTTTAAGGAAATCAGCCTCTACCATCGATTTAATTATTCGGAATATTTTCTTTTTTTAACTTCGTGGCGTTACATAAATGTCACATCCTGAAATTGCTTGAGGTGCTTTGATTGAAATTTTATATTTATCAGGACTTGACGGAAAATTCTGAAATCGATGCTTCGACGCAGCAAAACGACCTGTGATGAAATTTATTGAAATTCCTTCTGTAAAGGAGGCTGAGCATGACATTGCTTTCATATACAGGAAATGCTTCGTGCATAACACATACAGGATGCAATACACTTACATGAATTGCAAAAACAGTCAGGTTCAAAGCCACTCTAGTAGTTACGATTTATTTTTACAATTTTGCTTTACCGATATTTAACATAGAATTCTTTCGATGTGATAGTTATTATTATGAAGTTATGATTATACGATAAAAATGAATACACCAATAGATGTAAAAAAATTACATCCACAGCTGATATTATGTTTTTTATGTTTAATGAACAAATAATACGTTGTTGCCAGATATTTTAGTTATAATTTAACCTATATTTGACTCAATTTCATTTGATAAAAATAATAGTAATAATTGAGAACACGACAAGTAGTAACGTACCTTTAAACGGCGCCAATTTGTCGTGATTTTAATCCTAGGAGTCTGAGTATAAGCACGATCCAGAGGTGAGGATCCGTGACTAGAAGAGGAACCTAGATGGCTTCAGAATTTAAAATTGTACGACGTGTGATACCCTGTATATAATTAAATTGAGACTTTTTTCCCACAGTCGTGGTGCTGTGAAGACCAAGATTCTTCTTCGTTTAGTCGTCACATACGGACATTACTTCTCCATCAGCGACCTGCAGAGACGATGACGATGGGCTGCTGATCCATTCCATGCACCAAAGACGACGGTGAAAGTTACACGAAAGGTAGATTGTTAAGTTTCTCAATCCTTGACATTCCTTGGAGTGTAACAACGCCTCAAGATTTAACCTGATATTAAGAGATCAGATTGTTTCCTAGTATAATGATATTTTTCTTAATTCCAGTCACTAAATATTTTCCAGAATTTAATAATCAATTTGTAAAAAAATATACTTTTAGTGTGTGTGTGAGTAATTAAAAAAGCACACCACGCTACCACGTATAAGTATCACACCTAAATAGACGTAGGAATTAATAACAAGAATGCAACTGTCTAAATTAAATTCAATGAAAGGTTTTTCTCCATTAATAAAATGTTTAACGCTTTCGCTATATATAATCACTTTACAAGATATTTAATTTTTGAAAACGTGCGATTTTGATGTAATCGCAAAGTTTTGTTTCAAACGTTATCAAAAGAAAATTATACTTTTATGGTCTTCACATTATTCAAGTTAACTATTAGATTTTCCGTAGGGAATCTTTCTCCGATTTAAAACCGCTGCTATGGAAAACGCTAAAAAATAAAATATTATTTTTCATATTTAAATTGACTGAGGTATATGTTGTTTTTATGAGTAAAAACAAGCTTTATACGGTCACAAACCTAAAAAAGATTGGGGCTGATAGATGCGAATAGAACATAATTAGTTTATTATCCCTTGCTTGTAAATTTTTAACGAAAATAGTATATAGGAGAATAGAACATCAAATAGAATGCGACCTAGGAAAAGATCGGTTTGCTTTTAGGAAGAATGTAGAGAAGCAATATTGGGTCTGCATTTAATTTTAGAAGACAGGATAAGAAAAAGCAGGCATTTGTAAATTTCGAAAAAGTCTTTGATAATGTAAACTGGAACACACTATTAAGAATTTTGAAGAGGACAGAAGTAAAAAATATAGAAAGAAGAGTTTTATATACAACCTCTACAAATGCCAGTCAGCAGTAATTAGAATTGAGGGAAAGAAAAGAAAGCAGAAATCAAGAAAGGCGATGAAGAATATGGAAAGGGAATCATATTACCAGGGAAAGAAATAAAATCCCCACGCTTTGCCGATAAAAATTGTACTATTAGGGGAGTGACAAGACATGGAAACCATAATAAATAGCACGAACTTGGTTCTAGAGAAAAAGGTCAATATGAGAATTAAGAGAGGGAAAACCAAGATAATAAAGTCTAGTATGGGAAACAGTGGAATAACAAAGGGCGTTAGACTGGGAAGGGTTATTTTGACAGAAGTTAAGGAATACTGCTACATAGGGAGAGTAATAACTAGCGATGGTAGAAGTATTGTAGACAAAGAAAGGAAGGCTTTCATAAAAAAGAATAATTTACTTACGGGTAAAAGAAGTGTGAATATTAGGAAATCATTGCTAAAAATTTTGCATAGAGTGTGGCGTTATACTATGGGTGGACAGTAGGAGTCGCAGAAAGGAAAAAATCAAAACATTTTAAATGTAGTTATAGGGGAATTCTGAAAATCTGATGGGTGGGTAGAATCACTAACAAGAAAGTAATAAACACAATTGGGGAAGAGCGAACAATATGGAGGAGGTTGGCCAAGAGAAGGAATAGATTAATAGGCCATGTTTTAAGACACGAGGTTCTTGTAAAATTAGCATTAGAAGGAAGTGTGTGGGGTAACAACAGAAGAGGGAGGCCAAAATGGAATACGCTAAGCAGACTTGTGTGGTTGTTGGTCGTGCTAGTTATGCGGAAATGAAAAGGCTTGAGCAATATAAATAAGCACGGGGGATTGCATCAGACCAGTCTTCAGACTGAATACCACAATAACAACATGCAACATTACTAACGTCTGAAATATTAGTTTCTATCTTTAAGTTACGTACATAGACAGTTAATAAGATTAATAGGCTAAGTGTAATAAGATTAATAGGATAAGTGTAATCCTTCAAATAATTTTATGTAATTATAAGTATGAACATTAATATATATGAGATTGACAAGTTGTCGATTAGATTTAGAAGTAATCCAATTTGTATTATCTTAATCAGGATTGTAGTAGTGTCCGATAAATTCGTATAGTTTGTTTTTAATTATTTCAACTATATTATTGGGATTATAGTTAATTAACACAAATTCGGGTGGTATTTAATTTCGCATACTTTTTGGCAAATTTAATAGCTGTATTTCCTTAGAATTTAATGATTTTTCATTTTAAAATGAATACTAAAATGTTCAATAGTTTAAAATGGAGAATTTTATTTGAATTAATACGAGTTTATTAATTAAAATTTTATAATATTTCACGTTGCTTATTTTTTTAATTATTTTTCACTTTAAATCTCAAGTGCACTTTTCAGTAAAGGACGAGACTTTCCTAAATAGAACATCGAAAACATTTCTATTAATTTGTTATTGATGGTTTGAAAAATTGATTTCTACCTGTAATGGTTTTGAATACCAAGTTGTATACATAAAAGCTCAGAGTATAAAAAATTATTGCAAGAGAATTTAATTTGAGGGTTAGAAATGGTTATTTTAATACTTAAAAATATATTTATTAAGATCAGTTGTTATTATATTATTTTGTGTATCAGTCGATATGAGGATGATCCTGAAACAGGCAACACCCATTTAATAACATAGGACGGGAATTAAAAAGAGGGTATGTGGAAGTAGCGAAGGGTTGACCAAGCTCTCGGACTATAATTTAAGAATCCTACCTGGTATTTAACCTAAAACAGATACTGGGAAAATACTAGAAAACGTGCATCAGGTAGGTCAAGCACTTCAGAATGACGGGAGATGAGTTTGCTGTGGGGTCACAGCATTCCCTTCTCTGTGTCTCCAGACGTTATCGGGGGCAGTTGGCTGACTGATCCAATGGGTTCAGCGGACTATTCATGCCGAATGCCCAAGGTCTTCAACCCCAGTATATACACCTCGTAGAATAGATGACGGTGCCTCGGCACCATGAGATAGTTCGAGGTATTGCCAAAGGTAATCCCCGCAACCAATCTGGGGAGAAATACTTGCGAGAGAAAGGTCCCACAGCCATCTCTTGTGATCCTGCATTAGATTTATTTATTTATTGTGTAACAGGCTACATGAGGTTGATCCTGAAACAGGCAACAGCCCTTTAATAGTATATGAGAAGAAGACTGTGGAGGTAGAATAAGGCAGCCAAGGGTTGACTAGGACCTCCTTCCCGGTGTCTCACCTAAAAGTGATGCAGGGTAAACCCTAGAAAACCTGTACACAATTATCTCTAAATTATTTATTAGTAGGACATATTTTTACATAAATATTAATATAATTTAAATTGTCATTGCGAATTGTTTGATAAGGACCTAAAATATTTTAAAAACTGGTACAAAATAATTAATTCACTAGATCAGAGAATGTTAGCTGCTTGGATAATTAAAGAAGTGAGTACTGCAAGAGATAACGACGGCTTACATTCTATATCTTTTAATTATAATATATATTTTATCTAACGGAATGACCCGACAGCCTTGGGACGTTTCTCGTCTTGTAACTGAGTAGTTGCATTTTCTTGCCGGGAACTAGTCGACATTGAAATTGTCTCAAACCTGACTGTTTCTAAATTGCCTCCACACGTACCACGTGAGCTTGTACCGGAATTTTGGAATCTCTTCTCATGGTTCCTATTTTGAAGCGAAACAGAGTAAATGTAAAAAGAAAATTCCAAGTGAGAAATTTCTCTTTAATTGAAAAGTTGAGGTGGAAACGTCGACATCCGACTATGTTCGTAGATTCAGGCAAATCAATAACAAGAATGTACAGGAATGAATAGGGATAGTGCTTGAAACTTGGAGTAGAAGTTATCTAATAGCTGGGAAAAAAACTGAGATGGCGTACTGAGGTTATTTTATGCTCAGGAAAGGTAGGGAACACAGCAAGAAAAATCTTTAAATTACGGATGTAGAGTTTTACGAGTACTGTAATGCAAATGTTTGCGCTGTAGAAGGGAATGCGGAAAATCATATAACATTAATTTTATAATTGATGTCTCAATAAAACGAATACCTAAGAGTTATAAAAGCTTGTCAAGTTAAATTGTTCTCTACTTCATGTATGACATTTCATAGAATAAGAGAGGATAGACAATGACGTGTAACGCGCGTGTGATTCTATGGCATTTTTTTATGAATGGTGAATTAATCTCAACAACAACTACACATAATTGAAAGACGAAACAGAGGAACCATCCAACTGTATTAGGAAATGATCATTCTTAAATTAAAAGGCATTAACTTCAATCCTCAACACTTTGACACGTCTGAACTTTCACATAGGAAACGTTCAATTAAATGGTGCGTGAGGTTTCACTACCTTGAAGAAACAAATGTGAAGCCCGTATTTGTATGTAGGGGAAATGTAAGATGAATGGCTATTGGTTAAAGTCGTGCATAATTCGGATCTCTGAAGGATATACTATGTTGAAACACTTTTAACAACTTTTTAGTTTACTTCATACTTTTCGTCTGCGAAATATGTAATACCCACAACTTCTTATGACCATGTCAAAGTCTTTGGCGGCAGAGGAGGGAAAGATGTTCCATATCTGGATATGTACTGGTACCTGGAGATGAGACTTTTTTGCATGCTGAATGGAAAATATGGTGAAGAAAACTATTGGTTAAGGAGAGATATGTAGAGAGAATTATTTTTATTGGAGACACTTCAGGAGTCAGATTGTATAATTGTGTGTGTGTATGATGCAACCCTCCACCTTGCGCGAGCCTTTTCATTTTCTCATAACTAGCACAATTCACATCCTCCCTTATCTACTTAGCGTATACCGTCCTTGACCTCTCTCTTCTGTTCTTACCCCACACACTTCCCTCTAATGCTAATTTTACAAAACCCTCGTGTCTTAAAAAGTGGCCTATTAATCTATCCCTTCTCTTAGTCAACGCCCTTCATATTGTTCACTTTTACCCTATTCTGTTTAGAACTTCCTCGTTTGTGATTCTATCCACCCATCTGATTTTCATCATTCGCCTATAGCACCACATTTCAAACGTTTCTATTATTTTCCTTTCCCCAATTCCTACCGTCCACGTTTCGCACCCATATAACGCACGCTCAATACGAACATTTTTAGCAACGATTTCCTAATATTCACACTTATATTACCCGTAAGTAAATCCTTCTTTTTCGTGAAAGCCTTCCTTGCCTGTGCTATCCTACTCTTTATGTCTACTATACTTCTACCATCCCTAGTTATTACGCTTCTCAAGTAGCAGAATTCCTTAACTTCCATCAAAATATCCCTTCCCAATCTAACACCATTTGTTTCCCATACTACACTCCATTACCTTGGTTTTCCCTCTATTTATCCTCATCTTGAACTCTTTCTCCAGGACTACGTTCATGCCATTTATTATGATTTCCAAGTCTTCTTCTGCCTCCCCTAATACTGCAATATCGTCGGAAAAGCGTAAGTTTTTTAGTTCTTCTCCTTTCAGTATGATTCTTTTTCCATTTTCCGTTTTTAATTTTCTTTATCACCCGTTCTATATATATGTTAAAAGCATAATTATTGTGTAATTGTAATACTTGTATAATTGTTATTTCATAAATTGGCAAAAATTGTTTGTTCGTAAACTATTTTGGACCAAGGCGTCGGTCATACAACGAAATCTTCGATGCGCCTCCAGATCGCCAGCACGAAGAAGACAAAAGCAGTTGGAAGGAAAACGCCACCAGAGAATGCGGCTGCAGTCATCGACGGTATCGTCACCTTTGATTTTCGAAGGTTCACATTACCAGACCTATTTGCTATTAATTACATTGTTTCTTTTTGTTCATCCTACAGGTGACCTGACTTTAATATTTCTTATATAAATTATAAATTTATTTCTCTACCGTTGATCAGTAAATAAATTTATCATTGTTCTCCCTTTAATGTAAATTCATTTTTTCTTCTGAATTTCATTTATTAAAATAAATGTCCACTTTGCTTTAAATTCATTTGTCATCAAAGTTATTATATTTTCCTTCATATTATAAGTTCCAAATATTAAATAATAACTCAATTAAATAATTTACAATAATAATAAATGAAACCCACCTCCCATAATTATTACATCGTATTGAAAAACATCGTCTAAGCCTTTCTGATATAACATTCGTTATTCCGGTATGAATTAATAAAATACTCTTCCGGAGGAAATAAGAACTTTAAAGGTACAAAATGTGTTTATAAAGAGTTGTAAATCTTTTTTAATGAATGGAGCGTATTATTTGCCTAGTTAGTAGGGAGGAAGGACAGATTAGATCCTCTTTACTGTCAAATTCTGCTGTTATTTCAAAATTATAGTCTACCAGACTTGAAATGCCGATTTATTTTCTTTTTCATGTTTGACGGAAATCCACACAAGATTTTCTGCTGCCTACTACGTTGTTATCATTTCTCTAATTACTGTTATGTCGTTTCAAATTCTATAACTATTTTTGCAACTTCAGGATGCCAATCTCTCTCTGCCTGGCCAAATGGCTAATAATTATAGTAATTAATTATTATATTTTGTCTTACGAAATTTTTAATTTTTTTGTACCCGAATTTTTGTCTTTCAACTTTTTATTTGTAAAATTTTATTCATTTCTTGTAATCTTAAATTTTACGTTTCTTGTTTCCTAGAAAAATAAATCAAATTTTAATTATTTATTAAAAATTTAACAGAACTGATACTTACTTTGTTTACAGATTCTTGTCTTAATAGCATTTGCATTGTGTAAAATTTAATTTAATTAATTTTGAGGGGCAGTTACATCTTTTCCTGTAAAGAATACAATATATGTTTTTTTTGTTATTCGTTCGAGGCAATTAAGGAGGCATTACAGAATAATGATATATTAATTGATGTGGTGTTAGTTTGTGTTCCCACGGGAGTGTACTGGTTCAGCTGCTGGACGTGATGGCTCATCCACGTGGGGAGTTAGCGTCCTTGACTACCCAGCCTTGCTCACGAGGGAACAACCTCCTCGTCCTACTCCTCCTCCTCCTGCTCCTGCTCAACACTCCCCGTACTCGGCTTCACAACCGCCTTCGGCTTGGGTAGTCTCAACTCCACGACTCGAATTAACAATGGCACGCCTTCACAGTCGACAAATATATATTCCATTTTGTCGAGAGATTTGTAAACCTTTATTAAAATGCTTGATAATATCTACTCTACCTTGTCAACAGTTTCATGTCATTTTTAATTTCGTAAGCAGACCGTGAATGAAGTTCAGAATAGTAGCAAATTTCACAAATGTACCACTAGATTTACACCGCTCAGAAAGTCGTCCATTTCTCTCGACTCATCTATTCAATTACAATCTACCTCACAAAAACAATTCTTTTGCTTTGCGTATTCCGTCCTTGACCTCCCTCTCCTGTTCTTATCCCACACAAATCCCTTTAATGCTAATTTTACAAGACCTTTTGCCTTAAAAGTGGCCTATTAATCTATCCCTTCTCTTAGTCAACGTCCTCCATATTGTTCGCTTTTCCCCTATTCTGTATAGAACTTCCTCGTTAGTGATTCTATCCACCCATCTGATTTTCAACATTCGCCTACAGCCCCACATTTCAAAGGCTTCTATTCTATTCTTTTCCCCAACTCCTATCGTCCACGTTTCGCATCCATATAACGCCACGCTCCATACAACCATTTTTAGTAACGATTTCCTAATATTCACACTTATATTACCCGTAAGTAAATTCCGCTTTTTCGTGAAAGCCTTCCTTGCCTGTGCTATCCTACTCTTTATGTCTACTATACTTCTACCATCTCCAGTTATTATGCTCCCCAAGCAGCAGAATTCCTTAACTTCCGTCAAAATATCCCTTCCCAATCTAACACTCTTTGTTATTCCACTGTTTCCCATACTACACTCCCTCTATTAATTCTCATATTGAACTCTTTTTCCAGGTCCACGTTCATGCCATTTATTATGGTTTCCAAGTCTTCGTCTGACTCCCCTAATACTACAATGTCTTCGGCAAAGCGTAAAAACAAAAAATCCAACCAATTTTACAGGGAAAAATATTTATGATTATGTGACTTCTACAACGTTTCGTCCATATTTTAAGTGAAGGAAGCTATATATAACGCAAATAGTGTATAGGAGGATGGAGCGTCAATTAGAATGTGAGTTAGGAGAAGATCAATTTGCCTTTAGGAAAAAATAGGACAAGAGAAGAAATATTGATTCTGTGTCTAATTTTAGAAGGAAAGATAAAAATAGGCCTAACTCCATGGATTTTGTATATTTACAAAAGCCTTTGATACTGTGAACTGGAATACACCATTTAGGGTTTTTAAGAGGGCAGGAATAAAATATCGAGAAAGAAGAGTTATCAATAACCTCTACAGAAGGCAGTCAGCAGTAATTGGAATTGAAGATCAAGAAAGTAAAGCAGAAATCAAGAAAGGAGTTATACAAGGATGCAGTCAGTCACCCATGCTCTTTATATTATATATATATATATAGAGAGAGAGAGGGAGAGAGAGAGAGAGAGAGAGAGAAAGGCAATGAAGAAAGTTAAAAAGGAAAATGGAAAATAACTGTGCAAGGAGAACACTAAGGTTTGCTGATGATATTCTAGTATTTAGGGGGAGTCAGAAGAAGACTTGGAAGAAAGGGTTCAACATGCGGATTAATAGAGTAAAAACCAAGGTAATGGAGTGTAGTATAGCAAATAGTAAAAGTTGTATTTTGAAGCAAGTTAAGAAGTTTATATACTCGTGAAGCATAATAGCTATGGGACAGCACAGGCAAGAAAGTCTTTCGCAAAAAAAGAGGAATTTACTTACGGCTAATAGGAAATCATTACAAAAAATGTTCGTATGGATTGTGAAACGTTGACAATAAGATTTGCAGAAATGAAAATAATTTAAGCTTTTGAAATGTGGTGCTATAAAAGAATGCTTAAAATCAGATGGATGGATAGAGTAACTAACCAAGAAGTTCTAAGAAGAATAAGAGAAGAGAGAACAATTTGGAGGACGTTGACCAAGAGAAGGGATAGATTAATAGGCCACGTTTTGAGACATGAGAGTTTTGTAAAATTATCATTAGGGGGGAGTGTGTGGGGTAAGAACATAGCAGGAAAGACAAGAATGGAATTCGTTAAGCAGATTAGGGAGGTTGTGGGATGTTATTTATGTAGAAATTAAAAAGGCTCGTGTATTATAGATAGGTTAGGATGGAGGGTTGAGACCATTATAAGGACTGGATACAATAACAACGGTATATGGGGATACTGTTGAAGACTAAAATTTTTATTACATTATGAAATCCTTTTCACCCTTGCATGAGTATCTTTTTTATGTATTGCATTAGAAGGAAATTTTTGTGTGCTACTTTTATCAGAGGCCAAGTCAGTAACCAGATTAGACTGACACACACTATCAATTTGCTGCCGGATAATACCTTTTATCAATCGGGTTCGAACATATTGCAAATATCTATGAGGTGGATATTAATGAATGATTATAATAAACATCCATGCAGCTTGAATGGATATTTCGTTGTAGGGTCCAAATTGTTAATTTATATTTAAAGTTAGAATAATTATTTATTAGAAATTTATTAAATCTGAATTTAATTTTATCTCGAAGCAAACCGACAAAATCGTAACCAGTGAAAGAAATAAATTAAAAATTATATCTTAGGAGAAAAGAATCTGGGGAATACATTAATTTACTTTTACGATTTCATTGACTTATAATAATAATAATA